>JASTWF010000978.1:0-144327 GCA_030390025.1 Squalus acanthias | reverse complement strand
TAGTGTGTGAGAGAGAGTCTGAGAGAGACAGTGTGCGAGAGTGAGCGTGAGAGAGTGAGTGTGAGAGACAGTGTGTGAGAGATGGAGTCTGAGAGAGAGTGTGTGAGGAAGTGAGTCTGACAGACAGTGTGTGAGAGAGTGAATGTGTGAGAATGTGTGAGAGAGAGTCTGAGAGAGACAGTGTATGAGAGAGTGAGTTAAAGAGAGAGAGTGTGTTTCAGAGAGTGATTCTGAGAGAGAGTGTGTGTGAGAGAGTGAGTCTGTGAGAGACGGTGTGTGAGAGTGTGAGTGTGAGAGAGTGAGGGTGAGAGTGTATGTGTGAGAGAGTGACTGTGAGAGAGTGAGTGTGAGAGAGTGTGTGAGAGAGAGTGTGAGAGACAGTGTGTGAGAGAGAGTGAAAGGGAGTGTGAGAGAGAGTGTGAGAGAGAGTGTGAGAGAGAGTGTGAGAGAGCGTGTGAGAGACACTGTGAGAGAGAGTGTGAGAGTGAGTGTGAGAGTGAGTGTGAGAGAGTGAGTGTGCGAGTGAGTGTGAGAGTGAGTGTGAGAGAGTGTGTGAGAGAGTGTGAGTGTGAGAGAGTGAGTGTGAGAGAGTGCGTGAGTGAGAGTGTGAGAGAGAGTGTGTGAGAGAGTGTGAGAGAGAGTGTGAGAGAGAGTGTGAGAGAGAGTGTGAGAAGCAGTGTGAGAGAGAGTGTGAGAGAGAGTGTGAGAGAGAGTGTGAGAGTGAGTGTGAGAGTGAGTGTGAGAGTGAGTGTGAGAGTAAGTGTAAGCGAGTGTGTGAGAGAGTGTGAGTGAGAGAGTGTGAGAGACAGTGTGTGAGAGAGTGTCTGAGAGAGACAATGTGCGAGAGAGTGAGTCTGAGAGAGACAGTGTGTGAGAGAGTGAGTCTGAAAAGACAGTGTATGAGAGAGTGAGTCTGAGAGAGAGAGTGTGTGAGAGATTGAATCTGAGAGAGTGTGTGAGAGAGAGTTTGGGTGAGACAGTGCGTGAGAGAGTGAGTGTGAGAGAGATGGTCTTAGAGAGTCCGAAAATGAGAGAGTGAGTCAGATACAGTGTGTAAGAGAGAGAGTCTGAGAGAGATAGTGTGTGAGAGAGAGTCTGAGAGAGACAGTGTGCGAGAGTGAGCGTGAGAGAGTGAGTGTGAGAGACGTTGTGTGAGAGAGTGAGCCAGATAGACAGTATGTGAGAGAGTGAGGCTGAGAGAGAGTGTATGAGGGAGTGAGTCTGACAGACAGTGTGTGAGAGAGTGAATGTGTGAGAATGTGTGAGAGAGAGAGAGTCTGAGAGAGACAGTGTATGAGAGACTGAGTTTAAGAGAGAGTATGTGTGTTTGAGAGTTTGATTCTGAGAGAGAGTGTGAGTGAGAGAGTGAGTCTGAGAGAGATGGTGTGTGAGAGAGAGTGAGTATGAGAGAGTGAGTGTGAGAGAGTGAGTGTGAGGGAGTGAGTGTGAGAGAGTGTGTGAGAGAGAGTGTGTGAGAGAGTGTGTGAGAGAGTGTGAGAGAGAGTTGAGAGAGAGTGTGAGTTAGAGTGTGAGATAGAGTGTGAGATAGAGTGTAAGAGAGATTGTGAGAGTGAGTTTGAGAGTGAGTGTGAGAGTGAGTGTGAGAGAGTGTGAGAGTGAGTGTGAGAGTGAGTGTGAGAGTGAGTGTGAGAGAGTGTGTGAGAGAGAGTGTGAGAGAAAGTGTCTGAGAGAGAGTGAGAGAGAGTGTGAGAGAGAGAGTGAGAGAGAGTGTGAGGGAGAGTGTGAGAGAGAGCGTGAGAGGGAGTGTGAGAGAGTGTGAGGGAGAGTGTGAGAGAGTGTGTGAGAGAGTGTGAGAGTGAGTGTGAGAGTGAGTGAGAGAGTGTGAGAGTGAGTGTGAGAGTGAGTGTGAGAGTGACTGTGAGAGAGTGTGTGAGAGAGTGTGAGTGTGAGAATGTGAGAGACAGTGTGTGAGAGAGTGTCTGAGAGAGACAGTGTGTGAGAGAGAGTCTTAGAGAGACAGTGTGTGAGAGACTGAGTCTGAGAGAGACAGTGTGAGAGAGAGAGAGTCTGAGAGAGACATTCTTTGTCTTTCATTCAAGAATTTAGTAAAAAGCAAATTTACATATATACATCAACCCATTTGATATTTTTCTGGACTGGACTTTATAGGGGAATGATTGTGGAGTGTTTCATTGCACATCCTGGTTTGTGGGATCTTGCTCTCCCCTTCATCCCAACTCAAACAAGACAAGGCATTTGTAAAAAAAACCGTACATATTATACTTTTTAAATTTTTTCAGAATAATCTATTTGATTTTTTTCTGGACTGGGCTTTATTGGGGAATGTGCTTGGGCTGTTTTCAGAGCAAAACTTGCTGTGCGATCTTTCCATTCATTTTATTACACTCCAGGCAAACCACAGACAGGCAGACATTTAGTTAATAGAAGTAAAGTATATATATTATTATTTATTCCTGATTGTATTTACTTCTTTTCACCCTCAGGGCTTACATTTCCTCTCGGGGACCCGGATTTCTTGGGCCTCGGCTTCACTTCTTCCTGTTGGATTGGCCTTATCAAACAAGCCTGCACAGCCAGGAACGGACATCATTAAAAATAGACACTCCAGGCTGCACCCTTTCAGAATGGATGTATGTGTGTGAGTTTCTGGAAATTGCAGAGTCTGTGTGAGTTTGTCTGTATGTGTGTGGGTGTCTGTGAGTCTGCAAATTGCAGACTCTGTGTGAGTGTATCTGTATGTGTGTGGGTGTCTATGTTTCTGCAAATTGCTGAATCTGTGTGTCATGTCACTGTAAGTTTTAGTTCACTGTGGATGGGAGGGAGATATTGTGAGTGAGAGACAGACAGACAGATGGCCAGTGAGAGAGCTAGACATGAAATCACAAGGCAAGGTGCAGAATAGAAAGCCTGTTTCTGTAGGCCACAAAGTGAAAAGATACGATACAGAAAAGTGTATTTTTGGTTTTAATTTTCCAACACGGCATTCATCCCTCTGAAGGCTGGCCAGGGTGTGTGTTTGTGTGTGTGTGAGTGAGAGAGAGTGAAGGAGAGAGCAAAAGCTGGTGTTTGTGTGAGATGTGGACTGCTGTCTTATTAACTGCTGTTGTTGTATTAAACCCTATTGAATTCATTCTTGACTGGTCCACATGTAATGCTGATGTGTATCACTTTATTGCACTTTATTTCACTTCACTTCACTTCAAGACAGTCAGTGAGATACTGAAAAATGTCTTTGTGGACCTTTGTATTCATTTTATTCCACTCTACCCAAATCAAGACAAGGCAGGCAGGGAATGAGAGAGACAAATTAAATTAAGACAACAGGCAGAATAGAAATCAAAACAGAGAATGCTGAAAATACTCAGCAGGTCAGGCAGCGTATGTGGAGAGATGGAGATGCATAGTTAACATTTCAGTTCGATGACCTGTCGTCAGAACCTTGCCAGAATCTGACGAAAGGTCATCAAGCTGAATTAACTCTGTTTCTCTCTCTCTCCGCAGATGCTGCCTGACCTGGTGAGTATTTGCAACATTTTCTGTTTTAATTTCAGATTTCCAGCATCCGCAGAGTTTTGCTTTTGATGCAGAATAGAAAGCCTAATTTTGGAGACCGCAAAATGAAAAATTAAGATATGGGAAAGTGTTTTTTTTACTTTTAAACTGCCAAACACAGCAGAGCAATGAGAGAAATCAAATGTCTTTCATTGCTGACAGCATTGTGTGGCAATTTTGCAGACTGGCCTGTGTTTGTGTGTGTGTGTGTGTGCGAGAGAGAGACAGAGAGCAAAAGCTGGTGTGTATGCAGGGCTTATCTCTGTTCAATTTATCTGCCGTGTGCATTGGTACTGCATCTCTTGTCTGAAAAAAATCTATTAGATCATACTGAGTTCATTCCAGACCGCACTGCTGAGGGATCTTACTTTGCCTTTCTTTCAAGACATGTAAAAATCAAAGCTACAGATTTACAACAAGCCACTTGACAACAAGCCATTTGATTTTTTTCTGGACTGGACTTTATCGGGGAATATTTGTGGGATATGTCAGAGCATATCCTGCTGTGTGACCTTACTCTCCCATTAATTCCCAACAAAACTAAAACAAGGCAAGACTTTTGTAAAAACAAAATATATATATGTTATATTTATTTTATTATTATTTTCAGAATAATTTAATTGCTGTTTCTCTGGACTGGGCTCTTTTGCGGAATGTTTGTCGAGTGTTTTCAGAGCAAAAGCTGCTGTCGGATCTTTCCACTCATTTTATTCCACTCCATTCAAATCACAGAATGCAGACATTTCATTTACAGAAGTAAAGAACGTATGTTATTATTAATATTATTCTTGATTTTATTTGCTTCTTTTCACCCTCCCTCCGTGCCCATATCCTGGGGCATCAATCATAGTAGAAGCATTGCTGGTCATCTTTCAAAATTCTATCGATTCTGGAACAGTTCCCATGGATTGGAGGTTAGCTAATGTAAACCCGCTATTTAAAAAAGGTGGTAGAGAAAAAAATGGGGAATTATAGACGGGTAAGCCTGACATCGTGGGAAAAATGCTAGAGTCTATTATAAAAGATGTAATAGCAGAGCACTTGGAAAACAGTGACAGGATCGGACAAAGTCAGCATGGATTTACAAAAGGTGAATCATGCCTGATTAAACTTCTGGAATTTTTAGAGGATGGACCTGGTAGAATAGATAAGGGAGAACCAGTGGATGTGGTGTATTTGGACTTTCAGAAGACTTTCGATAAGGTGCCGCATAAGAGATTAGCGTGCAAAGTTAAAGCACATGGGATTGGGGGTAAGGTACTGATTTGGATAGAGAACTGGTTGGCAGACAGGAAGCAAAGAGTTTGAATAAATGGGTCTTTTTCCGAGTGGCAGGCAGTGACTAGTCGGGTACCGCAGGGATCGGTGCTAGGACCCCAGCTATTCACAATATATATTAATGATCTAGACGAGGGAACTAGATGTAATATCTCTAAGTTTGCAGACAACACAAAGCTGGATGGGCGTGTGTGCTGTGAGGAGGAAGCAGAGAAACTTCAGTATGATTTGGATAGGTTGGGTGATTGGGCAGATGCATGGCAGATGCAGTATAATGTGGATAAATGCGAGGTTAACCACTTTGGTGGCAAAAACAGGAAGACAGATTATTATCTGAACGGCAATAGATTGGGAAAAGGGGAAGTGCAACGAGATCTGGGAGTCCTTGTGCATCAGTCGCTTAAGGTAAGCATGCAGGTGCAGCAGGCGGTTAAGAAGGCAAATGGTATGTTGGCCTTGATAGCGGAATGATTCGAGTACTGGAGGAAGGATGTCTTCCTGCAGTTGTACAGCGCCTTGGTGAGACCACACCTTCAGTATTGTGTGCAGTTTTGGTCGCCTTATCTGAGGAAGGATGTTATTGCCATGGAGAGAGTGCAGCGAA
This sequence comes from Squalus acanthias, assembly GCA_030390025.1. Classification (NCBI taxonomy): domain Eukaryota; kingdom Metazoa; phylum Chordata; class Chondrichthyes; order Squaliformes; family Squalidae; genus Squalus; species Squalus acanthias. The sequence continues at coordinate 138,911 of JASTWF010000978.1, read as the reverse complement.
GATTTACCAGACTGATACCTAGGATGGCAGGCATGACGTATGAAGAGAGATTGGCTCGATTAGGCTTATATTCGCTGGAGTTTAGAATAATGAGAGGGGTTCTCATTGAAACTCATAAAATTCTAACAGGACTAGACAGACTAGATACAGGAAGGATGTTCCCGATGGCAGGGGAGTCCAGATCCAGAGGTCACAGTCTAAGGATAAGGGCTCAGCCATTTAGGTTTGAGATGAGGAGGAATTTCTTCACCCAGAGAGTGGTGAACCTTTGGAATTCTCTACCACAGAAGGCAGTTGAGGCCAATTCATTAAGTATATTCAAGAAGGAGATAGATATATTTCTTAAGGCTAAAGGGATCACGGGATATGGGGAGAAAACAGGGACAGGGTACTGAATTTGGATGAAAAACCATGATCTCATTGAATGGCGGAGCAGGATCGAGGGGCCGAAAGGCCTACTCCTGCTCCTATCTTGTATGCTTCTATGCTTCTATGGGTTGACCAGGGCTTTGTACAGTTGCAGCCTTACTTCTACCCACTTTTATTATAGTCTTCTAGATATAAAGGCCAACATTCCATTAGCCTTTTACATTATTTCTGTTTTTGTGATCTATGTGCATGGACCAGATCCCCAAGTCTCTTTGGCCCTCCACTGTTTCTAGCTTTCCACCATTTAGAAAGTACTATCCTCTTTTATACTTTTTATGTCCAATGTGAATGACCTCACATTTGCAAGAATCAGCAGTCTTTTAATGGTAGGTATTTGTAACTGTTCTGGAAGTTTGTTAAGAATATTGCAGGCTCCGGTCTCCCCATCAGATCCCATTGTCTATTCTCCCAATTGAACCCTAATCTGTCTGCTGATAAGTGCTCTAATGATGGAGGCAGGAGGAACTTGAGTTGTCAAAGTGATGTTAGGCATCTCTGTTTAAGGATAGTTACTGAAAATGAAAATGTATTGTTGAAAAATGAAGGTTGTACTTGTGACTAAACAACGAGGAGCAACAATATTGATATTCTGGTCTCAATCAGTCTTCCAAATGGTGTAAAGTAGGTGTTCTGCTGAATCTTTGCAGGTCCTTCTAAAGCATATTTGGTGAGTGCCGTCTTAGTTCCTGGACACATATTGTTCCAACTCATTGAGAACATGTCACCAGTTTGAATCAGTAACTCGTTGTTCACAGGTAATCAACCCTCACATTCCGGTGTGAATAACAAGGGGTGGGAACAAGGTCTGAATGGAATGAAAGGCGAGGATGAACAGCCACATCTCGGGATTTAAAGACTTAATTCCCTGACAGTACGGGTACAGAGAGTAAATCCATGATAAAAGCAGCAGGGATTCGAGTTTAACAGAGAGGGACATTGAGCGCAGCAGCAACAAGTAATAATGCATTTGGGCAAGGCTTTGGTTCGGCCACAGTTAGAACACGAGCCGCAGCTTTGGCCGCCTCATTATAATTCAACCCAAAGAGAGGCGCTCCCCAGAATGCTGTCAACGTCCTGCGGAGTCTCTCCGTTTCACTCCAGGGACCGTAATGTCCTCATTGAGTTACACAGTGCGGCTCTACTAATAACGGGAACGGTAGCGTCGTGGTAATGTCACTGGGCTAGTAATCCACCGCCCTGGACTAATGATCCAGAGACATGAGTTCAAAGCCCACCACTGCAACTGGGATATTAAATTCAGTTAATTAAATCAATCTGGAATAAAAAGCTTGTATCAGTAATGGTAACTATGAAACTATCGGATTGTCGTAAAAACCCATTTGTTCATTAATGTCTTTTAGGGAAGGAAATCTGCCGTCCTTACCTGGTCTGGCCGATATGTGACTCCAGACCCACAGCAATGTGATTGATTCTGAAATGCCCTCAGTTGTAATTAACCTGCTACTAAACAAAATAATAAGAATGGAACTGGACGAACCACCCGGCATCGAACTCGGCATTGGCTCCGTACATGGCAACGGCACACCCAGCCCAGTCGACCTTCAAAGTCCTCCTCACCAACATCTGGGGACTTGTGCCAAAATTGGGAGAGGTGTCCCACAGACCAGTCAAGCAACAGCCTGACATAGTCATACTCACTGAATCATACCTTTTAGCCAATGACCCAAACTCCTCCATCCCCATCACTGGGTATGTCCTGCCCCATCAGGGGTGGCGGCACCGTGGTATACAGTCGGGAAGGACTGGCCCTGGGAGTCCTCATCATTGACTCCGCGCAAGCGGAACCTCCTGCTGATTACCACCTACCGCCTTCCCTCAGCTGATCAATCAGTACTCCGCCATGTTGAACATCTCTTTGAAGAAGCACTGAGAGTAGCAACGGCACAGAATGTACACTGGGTGGAGGACTTCAATGTCCATCAGCAAGATGTGGCTCGGTAGCACCACTACTGGCCGAGTCCTGAAGGACATAACTGCCAGTCTGGACCTGCGACAGGTGGTGAGAGAACCAATATGAGGGGTAAACATACTTGACCTCGTCCTCACCAATCTACCTGTCGCAGATGCATATGTCCATGACAATATTGGTAGCAGTGACCACCGTACAGTCATCGTGGAGACGAAGTCCCGTCTTCACACATGAGGACACCCTCCATCGTGTTGTCTGGCACTACCACTGTGCAAAATGGGAAATGATTCAGAACAGATCTAGCAGCTCGAAACTGGGCATCCATGAGGTGCTGTGGGGCAGCAGCAGAATTATATTTCACCACGATCTGTAAACTCATGGCCCGACATATCCCTCACTCTAACATTACCATCAAGCCAGGGGACCAACCCTGGTTCAATAAGGAATGTAGAAGGGTATGACAGGAGCAACACCAGGTGTACCTAAAAATTAGGTGCCAACCAGGGGAAGCTGCAACAAAGTACCACATGCATGCTAAAAAGTGGAGGCAGCATGCTATAGACAGGGCTAAGCGATCCCACAATCAGCGGGTCTGATCAATGCTCTGCAGTCCTGCCACATCCAGTCGTGAATGGTGGTGGACTATTAAATAATGAATGATAGATGAAGGCTCCATTAATATTCCCATCCTCAATGATGGTGGAGCCCAGCACGTGAGTGCAAAATACAAGGCTGAAGCGTTTAAAACCATCTTCAGCCAGAAGTGCCGAGTGGATGATCCATATCGGCCTCCTCCTGAGGTGCCCACCATCACAGAAGCCAGTCTTCAGCCAATTCGATTCACTCCACGAGATATCAAGAAACGGCTCAGCGCACTGGATACAGCAAAGGCTGTTGACCCCGACAACATCCCGGCTATCGTGCTGAAGGCTTGTGCTCCAGAACTAGTCGCGCCTCTAGCCAAGCTGTTCCAATACAACTAAAACACTGGCATCTATCCGACAATGTGGAAAACTGCCCAGGTATGTCCTGTCCAAAAAAAGCAGGACAAATCCAATCCGGACAATTACCGCCTCATCAGTCTACTCTCAATCATCAGTAAAGTGATGGAAGGTGTCATCATACCTAACATAAAGGAAGATGGTTGTGGTGGTTGAAGGTCAATCATCACAACCCCAGAGCATTGTTGGCTGGAATTCCTCAGGGCAGTGTCCTAGGTCCAATCATCTTCAGCTGCTACATCAATGACCTTCCCTCCAACATAAGTTCAGGAATGGGGATGTTTTCTGATGATTGCACAGTGTTCAGTGCCATTCACAACTCCTCAGATAATGAAGCAGTCCATGCCCGCATGCAACAAGACCTGGACGACGTGGAAGATTGGGCTGATAAGTGGCAGGTAACATTTGCACTACAGAAGTGCCAGGCAATGACTATCTCCAACAAGCGAGAGTCTAACCACCACCCCTTGACATTCATACGAACATACGAATTAGGAGCAGTAGTAGGCCACTCGGCCCTTCGAGCCTGCTTCGCCATTCAATAAGATCATGGCTGATCTGATTACTCCACATTCCTGCCTACCCCCGATAACCTTTCACACCCTTGCTGATCAAGAATCTATCTACCACTGCCTTAAAAATATTCAAAAACTCTGCTTCCACCGCCCTCTGAGGAAGGGAGTTCCAAAGACTCACGACCCTCTGTGAGAAAAAAATTCTCCTCATCTCTGTCTTAAATGGGCGACCCCTTATTTTTAAACATAGAAACATAGAAAATAGGTGCAGGAGTAGACCATTCGGTCCTTCGAGCCTGCACCGCCATTCAATGCGTTCATGGCTGAACATGCTACCTCAGTACCCCATTCCTGCTTTCTCGCCATACCCCTTGATCCCCCTAGTTGTGAGTATTATATCTAACTCCCTTTTGAATATATTTAGCGAACTGGCCTCAACAACCTTCTGTGGTAGAGAATTTCACAGATTCACCACTCTCTGGGTGAAGAAGTTCCTCCTCATTTCAGTCTTAAATGGCTTCCCCTTTATCCTTAGACTGTGACCCTTGGTTTTAGCTTTCCCTAACATTGGAAACATTCTGCTCGCATCTAATTTGTCTAAACCAGTCAGGATTTTAAACGTCTCTATAAGATCCCCCCTCATTCTTCTGAACTCCAGAGGATACAAGTTCAGTTGATCCAACCTTTCTTGATATGTCAGTCTGGCCATGCCAGGAATCAATCTAGTGAACATTCGTTGCACTCCCTCAATAGCAATAATGTCCTTCCTCAAGTTAGGAGACCAAAACTGTACACAATACTCCAGGTGTGGCATCACCAAGGCCCTGTACAACTGTAGCATCACCTCCCTACTCCTGTACTCAAATCCCCTTGCTATGAAGGCCATCATGCCATTTGCTTTCTTGACTGCCTGCTGCACTTGCCTTCCCACCTTCAGTGACTGATGTACCATGACGCCCAGGTCTCGTTGCACCTCCCCTTTCTTTGGTGCTCTGTTTAATTGAAGTCTTTGAAACGGAGCCTGTTGTTAAGGTCTCAATGATCTGTTTAATGTTATTTTAACCAAACATGTATTCACCCCTCACTGCCATGTCTAATTCACTAAATTATTACATTTGAAGACTTGGTTAAACTCTCGGTGTCTAAATAAATAGCAAAACTACAATCAACGAATAAAACTTCCATGTACAGTCTCAAAGTAACTATAACAAACATATTATTAATCAATTAATGTAGCTCTGTCCTCTGTCAAAAACAACAACTAGTTAAGATCAATCTAAAATAAAATTATGGCTAATCCTTAGAGGTGCTGCCTTATTCATTAACTAGTTATAATCAATCCCATTGTTAACCGCTTAGTGCCACTAACTACCGGTCCTCTAGTTAATGTTCAACCTGTTCTTTGCGCGCTCCAAACTCTGATGAAGCCCTGGTTCACTCAGATATGTGCGGATGAGGCATGACTTTCGGTCCATCGAGCAGATCAATCCACTGGATCCACAATCCCATCACGGTCTCTTTCTCCTCCTTCAACGGTTCAACAGTCTTCCGCCCATCCCGACCCAGAATATCAAATCAGTGATCAGTCAGCACAAGTATGAAGCATTGACACATGATCCAAGCTCTGGTCATTTAACGCTCTGTACCCTTAAACCTGATTAAGATAATCCTTGTTTATCACCCCTCGTACCTTACCTAACTCCACAGTTCCACAGTCTTAGAGGCGAACTGAGAGTTATATAAAATAATGTAAGCCATGGATAGAATGTCTATTGACAGGTTATTATAGTTTGAGAGGATGGAGAGGACCAGAGAACACGCATTGAAAATACACTAACGTAGGAATAGGCTGGATGCTCGGCTTTCCCAGAGAGTAGAGAACGTTTGGATTGCGTTGCCAGTTTGTGCGGTGTGTGCTGACTCTCTGCATCCCTTCAGCAGGGAGCTGGACTGGTCTTGGCTGGGCCAGAGATCGCCTCATATTAAATGTAAATGGGTTAACTTTTAACGAGCGCATGGCCACTGTGATCTATTGGACTGGTCTCGATCGCCTGAGCATGTCGGAGAGGATTTCCCCCCGTTATTGGCCCTCTTTCTTTCCTAGTATTTTACCGCTCCCAAGAGATCACATGGAGGTAGAACGCCCTGATGTTACAAACCTGAGGAAGCAGGATTGCTGGGCCAGTTGGTCTTTTCCTATCTTTGTATGTTCCTGCACCGCGATTACATTTTAACAGCGTGATTTTTCGCTGCACTTTCCTCGTGGCCGAGCTCTCTGACACTGGATCGCGGCCTAGCCGCCTCCCTCTATCCCGCTAACAGGAGTGGATGCTAACTTTGTACATGAGTGACCAGAAATAAGGTCAATACCCTGAGTCAGTCCTGACTGGAACACATCACAGCTGCAGCATTAGAGCCTGAAACGTCATGTTTATTGGGCTTTGTAGCTCAGTCCTCTTCTTGATTCTTTGCTTGCTGCACAGCGCTCAGTGTGCCCGCTCTCCTCAGTCACATCACCATTCATTAAATGCTCACTGATTCATCTGTCCTGCACGATCCGAGAGCAGTTTTGTGTTATATGCTTTTCAAAGGAAGCCTTGCATTGACAGAGCGTCTTTCACCAGCTCAGGATATCACGAAGCAATTTTCAGCCAATTCAGTACTTGTGAGACAAAAAGAAAATACTGCAGATGCTGGAAATCTGAATGAAAAACAGAAAATGCTGGAGATACTCAGCAGGTCAGGCAGCATCTGTAAAGAGAGAAACAGATTTAACTTTTCAGGTCGATGACCTTTCGTCAGTACTGGAAAAAAGCAGGAAATGTAACAGATATTTAAGCAAGTGTGGGAGGTGGGGAAGGGGAGCGGGGATGAAAGAACAAAAGGGAAGGTCTGTGATAGGATAGAAGGCAGGAGAGGTTAATAGACATTAAGAGATATTCAAGGCAAAAGGAGATTTTAATTGGACAGGTTAAGAAACAAAGGAAGGCTCTAGATGAAGTGTATATTGCGCTGGTGGAATGAAAGTCAGCTGCCATGAGGGAGAGAAGAGAAAAAGACACAGACAAAAAGTGTGAATAAAAATATATATATGATAGGAGCCGAAGTTATTATCTGAATTTGTTGAAATCCATGTTGAGTCCAGAAGGCTTTAAAGTGCCTAATCGAACGATGAGGCGTTGTTCCTCAAGCTTACGCTGTGCTTCAGTGGAATAATGCGAGAGGCCGAGGAAGGTGAGGTCTGAGTGGGAGTGAAGCGGAGAATTAAAGTGACAGGCGACCAGAAGCTCGGGGTCACCCTTACGGACTGAACTGACGTGTTCCACAAAGCGGTCAACCAATCTGCGTTTGGACGCACCAATGTAGAGGACACCGTATCGTAAGCAGCGAATACAGTATACTAAATTGCAAGAAGTACAAGTAAATCGCTGTTTCACCTGGAAGGGGTGTTTGGGGCCCTGGACAGTGTGAAGGGGGGAGGTATAAGGGCAGGTGTTGCATCTCCTGCGCTTGTACGGGAAGGTACCGGGCGAAGGGGAAGTGTTGTTTGGGGTGATAAAGGAGTGGACCAGGGTGTCGCGGAGGTAGCGGTCCCTTCGAAATGCTGATAGGGGAAGTGAGGGGAAGATGTGTTTGGTGGTGGGATAACGCAGGAGACGGGATTGCACGTCCATAGTGAAAAGGAGGCGGTTGGGGCCAGGAAACTGGAAACTGTTAAAGTGACGGAGTGCATCGGAAGAGTCACGGATGTAGGTGGGAAGAGAATGGACAAGGGGAGTAAAAATAGAGTCGAGATAGGAAGAGATAAGTTCTGTGGGGCAAGAACAGGCTGAAACGATGATTCTACAAGAGCAGACCTGTTTATGGATCTTGGGAAGGAGGTAGAAGCGGGCTGTGCGGGTTGGGGAGCTATGAGTTTGGCGGCTGTGGGGCGAAGATCTCCAGAGGAAATGAGGTCATTGAGAGTGTTGGAAACGGTTGCTTGATGTTCGGTAGTGGGGTCAAGGTCCAAGCGGAGGTAGGAGGAGGTGTCAGAGAGTTGGCGATCAACTTCCGCTAGTTTCCAGTTTCCCGGCCCCAGCGGCCTCTTTTTCACTATGGACGTACAATCCCTCTACACCTCCATCCCCCACCAGCATGTCCTGAGGGCCCTCCGCTTCTTCCTTGAACAGAGGACCAACCAGTCCCCATCCACCACCACCCTCAATGAGCAAAGTTCATCGACCTGGAACGTTAACTCTGTTTCTCGCTTCACAGATGCTGCCTGACCTGCTGAGTGTCTCCAGCATTTTTATTTCAGTACTTTTGCGGTGTTGTAGTGCAGTAGATGTGGTGGCCAATTTGGGCACATCATACTTCCACACTGTAATAATCACCAGATGATCTGTTATAATGTTGTTTGAGTTTAAATACTTGCTAGGTCGCCGGGGAGAATTCCACTGCTCTTCTTCTCAATAGTGCCATGGGATCTTTAACGTCCACCCAAGAGGTCAGAGAAGGCATCGACTTAACGTCCCGTTGGGAAGTCTCCGGCAACATAGATTGCTCATTCAAATCTCCTTCTCATGGCAACTTTGATTATCAGTAACTGGCAACATCATTGAATGAACATTAAAAATGTGAACGGTTTTGAATAGATTAGATAGGTGGTAACCCGCGACATCTTCCAACTAGGGTAGCAGGCGCATGGGAAAACCACCACCTCCAACTTCCCCTCCAAGTCACACACCATCCTGACATAGAAGCATATCGTCGATCCTTCATTGCCGCTGGGTCAAAATCCTGGAACTCCCTCACTAGCAGCACTGTGGGAGTACCTTCACCACACGGATTGCAGCGGTTTAAGAAGGCGGCTCACCATCACATTCTCAGGAGCCATTCGGGATGGCCAATAAATGCTGTCCTTGCCAGCGATGCTCACAACCAATAAACAAATAAAAAATGTAATGTGGGATAACGTGATATGGGAACCGGGTGTGCACATGTAATGTGAAGTTAATTATCAACTATACGGAATGTTTGGGCCGATTCCATGTTGTAAATTCTATGTAATTCAGACTTCGGAGACCCTTTTTATTTTGGGGCACTTGTTGCTCCCTTTCAATTAGCAATTTGGTACCCTCATACTTTGTTTGGACTTGACCTATCACAGGGAGCAAAGGAAACACAGGGAACAGGAATAAGGAATCTTAGGAGACAGTAAGCACAAGGAACAAGTGAAAACAGAATAATAGGAAACAATAATTGCAGAGAAAAGGACGCAGTAAATATAGAAAGGAAGAAAATAGAACTCAGGAAACTTAGGGCACCTTAAACTTAAGACGGTCTGTCCGAGTAATGTTATAGTAGAAACACCTCCAGAAATGATCGAGTCTCCACCATTAATGTTAGATTAGAGTAACCACCAGTAATTATACAGTAGGGTCATCTCCAGTAATGTTAGATTAGGGACACCTCCATTAATGTTATAGTAGCTTCACCATTAGTAATGTCAGAGTAGAGTCACCACCAGTAATGTTAGAGTAGTGTCACCACCATTAATGTTAGAGTCGGGTCAACACCAGTAATGTTAGAGTAGGGTCACCACCAGTAATGTTAGAGTAGGTTCACCACCGGAATGTTAGAGTAGGGTCACCACCACTAATTTTGGAGTGGGTTAATTACCAGTAATGTTAGGGTAGAGTAACCAACAGTAATGTTAAAATAGTTTGACTCCCAGTAATGTTAGAGTAGGGTCAGCACCAGTAATGTTATAGTACAGTCAACGCCATTAATGTTAGAGTAGGTTCACCACCAGTAATGTTAGTGTAGGGTCACCACCAGGAATGATAGAGTAAAGTCACCACCATTAATGATAGAGTAGCGTCACCACCATTAATGTTAGAGTAGGTTCACCACCAGTAATGTTAAAGTAGAGTCATCACCAGTAATGTTAGAGTAGGGTCACCACCAGTAATGTTCGAGCAGATACATCACCAGAAATGTTACAGTATTGTCACCACCAGTAATGTTACAGCAGATACACCACCAGAAATTTTAGAGTAGAGCCCCCACCAGTAATGTTAGAGTAGGGTCTCCACCAGTAATGTTATAGTAGGGTCACCACCAGTAATGTTATATTAGGGTCACCACCAGTAATGAAAGAGTAGAGTCACCACCAATAATGATACAGTAGATTCACCACCAGTAATGTTAGAGCAAGTAGACCATCAGAAATTGTATAGTAGTGTCACCACCAGTAATGTTAGAGTAGGGTGACCACCAGTAATATTGGAGTGCATGCACCACCAGTAATGTTATAGTAGAGTCACCACTAGTAATGTTAACGGAGGGTCACCACCAGTAATGTTAGAGTAGGGTCATCACGATTAATGTTATAGTAGCTTCACCACCAGTAATGTCAGAGTAGAGTCACGACCAGTAATGTTAGAGCAGATACACTGCCAGAAATATTAGAGTAGAGCCCACACCATTAATGTTAGAGTAGGGTCTCCACCAGTAATACTGGAGTAGAGTCACCACGATTAATGTTAGAGTTGGGTCACTACCAGAAATGTTACAGTAATGTCACCACCATTAATGTTAGGGTAGAGTCACCACCAGTAATGTTAAAGTAGGTTAAAAACCATTAATGTTAGACTAGAGTCACCAACAGTAATGTTAGTGTATGGTCACCACCAGTAATGTTAGAGTAGAGTCACCACCAGTAATGTTAGAGTAGGGTCACCACCAGTAAAGTTAGAGTAGATTCACCACCATTAATGTTAGAGGAGCGCCACCACCAGTAATGTTAGAGTAGAGTCAGCACCAGTAATGTTAACGGAGGGTCACAACCAGTAATGTTAGAGTAGGATCAACACCAATAATGTTAGAGTAGGTCACAACCAGTAATGTTAGAGTAGAGTCACCACAACTAATGTTAGAGTAGAGTAACCACCAGTAATGTTAGAGTAGACTCACCACCAGTAATGTTAGAGTCGGGTCACCACCAGTAATGTTAGAGTAGGGTCACCACCAGTAATGTTACAGCAGAGTCAGCACCAGTAATGTTAGAGTAGGGTCACCACCAGTAATGTTTGAGGACGGTCACCGCCATTAATGTTAGAGTAGCATCACCACTAGTATTGTTAGAGTAGTGTCACCACCAATAATATTAGATTCAGGTCAGCACCAGTAATGTTAGAGTGGAGTCAACAGCAGTACTGTAAGAGTTAATCACCACCAGTAATGTTAGAGTAGAGTCACCACCTGAAATGTTAGAGTAGAGTCACCACCAGTAAAGTTAGAGTAGAGTCACCACCAGTAATGTTAGAGTAGAGTCACCACTGTAATGTTAGAGTAGAGTCACCACCAGTATTGTTAGATTAGAGTCACCACCAGTAATGTTAGAGTAGAGTCACCACCCGTAATGTGAGAGTAGAGTCACCACCAGTAATGTTAGAGTAGAGTCACCACTGTAATGTTAGAGTAGAGTCACCACCAGTAATGTTAGAGTAGGGTCACCTCCAGTATTGTTAGAGTAGAGTCACCACCATTAATGTTAGAGGAGCGTCACCAACAGTAATGTTAGAGTAGAGTCACCACCAGTAATGTTAGAGTAGGGTCACCACCAGTATTGTTAGATTAGAGTCACCACCAGTAATGTTAGAGTAGAGTCACCACCAATAATGTTAGAGTAGAGTCAGCACCAGTAATGTTAGAGTAGGGTCACGACCAGTATTGTTAGAGTAGTGTCACCATCAATAATGTTCGAGTCGGGTCAGCACCAGTAATGTTATAGTGGAATCACCACCATAACGTTAAAGGAGGTTCACCACCATTAATGTTAGTGTAAGGTAACCATCAGTAATGTTAAAGTAGATTCATCACCAGTAATGTTAGAGTACGGTCACCACCTGAAAGATTAGAGTAGAGTCACCACCAGCAATGTTAGAGCAGATACTCCACCAGAAATTGTAGAGTACAGCCACCACCAGTAATGTTAGAGTTGGGTCACCACCAGAAATGTTAGAGTTGGGTCACCACCAGTAATGTTAGAGTTGGGTCACCACCAGAAATGTTAGAGTCGAGCCACCACCAGTATTGTTAGATTAGGGTCACCTCCAGGTAATGGTATAGTAGTGACACCAGCAGTAATGTTACAGTAGAGTCACCACCAGTAATGTTAGAGTAGGCTCAACACCAGTAATGTTAGAGTTGGGTCACCTCCAGTAATGTTAGAGTTGGGTCACCACCAGTAATGTTAGAGTGGAGTCACCACCAGTATTGTTAGATTAGGGTCACCACCAGTAATGTTAGAGTTGCGTCACCACCAGTAATGGTATAGAAGGGTCACCACCAGTGATGTTACAGTAGAGTCACCTCCATTAATGTTAGAGTTGGGTCACCACCAGTAAAGTTAGTTTCGGGTCACCAGCAATAATGTTAGAGTAGAGTCACCACCATCAATGTTAGAGTAGAGTCACTACCAATTTTATTAGCGTAGAGCCCCCACCAGTAATATTACAGTATGGTCACTACCTGTAATGTTAGATAGTTTCACCGCCAGTTATTTTAAGTAGGGTCACCGCCAGTAATGTTAGAGTAGCGTCACCACCATTAATGTTAGAGTAGGTTTACCACCATTAATTTTAGAGTAGTGTCAACACCAATAATGTTAGAGTAGGGTCAGCACAAGTAATGCGATATTGGAGTCACCACCAGTTATGTTAAAGTTGGGTCACCACCATTAATGTTAGACTATTGTCAACAACAGTAATGTTACTGTAGGATCACCACCAGTAATGTTAAAGTAGAGTCATCACCAGTAATGTTAGAGTAGGGTGACCACCAGTAATGTTCGAGCAGATACATCACCAGAAATGTTACAGTAGTGTCACCACCAGTAATGTTACAGTGGAGTCACCAACATTAATGTTAGAGTAGGGTCACCACCTGAAATGTTACAGTAGAGTCACCACCAGCAATGTTAGAGCAGATACACCACCAGAAATTTTAGAGTAGAGCCCCCACCAGTAATGTTAGAGTAGGGTCTCCACCAGTAATACTGGAGTAGAGTCACCACGATTAATGTTGGAGTAGGGACACCACCAGTAATGCCAAAGTAGGGTCACCACCAGTAATGTTAGAGCAGGTAGAACACCAGAAATTGTAGAGTAGTGTCACCACCAGTAATGATAGAGTAGTGTCACCAACAGTAAAGTTAGAGTAGGGTCACCACCAGTAATATTGGAGTAGATGCACCACCAGTAATGTTATAGTAGAGTCACCACTAGTAATGTTAACGGAGGGTCACCACCAATAATGTTAGAGTAGAGTCACCACCATTAATGTTAGAGTAGGGTCATCACGATTAATGTTATAGTAGCTTCGCCACCAGTAATGTTAGAGTAGAGTCACGACCAGTAATGTTAGAGCAAATATACCAACAGAAATTTTAGAGGAGAGCCCCCATCAGTAATGTTAGAGTAGGGTCTCCACCTGTAATACTGGAGTAGAGTCACCACGATTAATGTTAGAGTAGAGTCAGCACCAGTAATGTTAAAGTAGGCTCACCACCATTAATGTTAGAGTAGAGTCACCAGCAGTAATGTTAGTGTAGTGTCACCACCAGTAACGATAGAGTAGGGTCACCACCAGTAATGTTAGAGTAGATTCACCACCATTAATGTTAGAGGAGCGTCACCACCAGTAATGTTAGAGTAGAGTCACCACTAGTAATGTTAGAGTAGAGTCACCAGCAATAATGTTAGAGTAGACTCACCACCAGTAATGTTAGAGTAGGGAAACCACCAGTAATGTTAGAGTAGAGTCACAACAAGTAATGTTAGAGTAGAGTCGCCAGCAGTAATGTTAGAGTAGACTCACCACCAGTAATGTTAGAGTAGAGTCACAACAAGTAATGTTAGAGTAGGGTCACCATCAGTAATGTTAGAGTAGTGTCACCACCAATAATGTTAGAGTTGGGTCACCACCAGTAATGTTAGAGCAGAGTAAGCACCAGTAATGTTAACGGAGGGTCACAACCAGAAATGTTAGAGTAGGGTCACCACCAGTAATGTTAGAGTAGTGTCAACACCAGTAATGTTAGAGTAGGGTCACAACCAGTAATGTTAGAGTAGAGTCACCACAAGTAATGTTAGAGTAGGGTCACCAGCAGTAATGTTAGAGTAGACTCACCACCAGTAATGTTAGAGTCGGGTCACCACCAGTAATGTTAGAGTAGGGTCACCACCAGTAATGTTAGAGTAGGGTCACCACCAGTAATGTTACAGCAGAGTCAGCACCAGTAATGTTAGAGTAGGGTCACCCACAGTAATGTTTGAGGACGGTCACCGCCATTAATGTTAGAGTAGCATCACCACCAGTATTGTTAGAGTAGTGTCACCACCAATAATGTTAGATTCGTGTCAGCACCAGCAATGTTACAGTGGAGTCAACAGCAGTACTGTTAGAGTTGAGTCACCACCAGTAATGTTAGAGTAGAGTCACCACCAGTAATGTTAGAGTAGTGTCACCAGCAGTAATGTTTGAGTAGAGTCAACACCATTAATGTTACAGTAGAGTCACCACTAGTAATGTTAATGGAGGGTCACAAACGGTAATGTTAGAGTAGAGTCACCACAAGTTATGTTAGAGTAGATTCACCAGCAGTAATGTTAGAGTAGGGTCACCACCAGTAATGTTAGAGTAGAGTCAGCACCAGTAATGTTAGAGTAGGGTCACGACCAATATTGTTAGAGTAGTGTCATCACCAATAATGTTAGAGTCGGGTCAGCATCAGTAATGTTGTAGTGGAGTCACCACCATAACGTTAAAGGAGGTTCACCACCATTAATGTTAGTGTAAGGTAACCATCAGTAATGTTAAAGTAGAGTCATCACCAGTAATGTTAGAGCAGATACAACATCCGAAATTGTAGAGTAGTGCCACCAGCATCAATGTTAGAGTAGGGTCGCCCCAGTAATGTTAGAGTAGGGTCACCACAAGTAATGTTATTGTAGAGTCACCACCAGTAATGTTACAGTTGGGTCACCACCTTAATGTTATTGTAGAGTCACCACCAGTAATGTTAGAGTAGGGTCAACAACAGTAATGTTAGAGTAGGGTCATCACCAATAATGTTAGAGTAGGGTCACCACCAGTAATGTTAGAGTAGGATCACCCCCAGTAATGTTATAGCAGAGTCACCGCCATTCATGTTAGAGTAGGTTCAACACCAGTAATGCTGGAGTTGTGTCACAGCCATTAATGTTAGAGTTGGGTCAGCTCCAGTAATGCTATAGTGGAGTCACCACCAGTAATGTTAAGGTAGGGGCACCACCATTAATGTTAGAGTAGTGTCAACAACAGTAATGTTAGTGTAGGGTCACCACCAGTAATGTTAAAGTAAAGTCATCACCAGTAATGTTCGAGTAGATACACAACCAGAAATGTTACAGTTGTGTCACCAACAGTAATGTTACAGTTTAGTCAACAACAGTACTGTTAGAGTAGAGTCACCACCAGTAATGTTAGAGTAGAGTCACCACCAGTAATGTTAGAGTAGATTCACCACCAGTAATGTTAGAGTAGGGTCACCACCTGAAATGTTAGAGTAGCGTCACCACCAGCAATGTTGCAGATACTCCACCAGAAATTGTAGAGTACAGCCACCACCAGTATTGTTAGATTAGGGTCACCTCCATTAATGTTAGAGTTGGGTCACCACCAGTAATGGTATAGTAGTTACACCACCAGTAATGTTACAGTAGAGACACCACCAGTAATGTTAGAGTAGGGTCGCCACCAGTAATGTTAGAGTAGAGACCACCAGTAATGTTATAGTAGAGTCACCACTTGTAATGTTAACGGAGGGTCACCACCCGTAAAGTTAGAGTAGAGTCACCACCAGTAATGTTAGAGTAGGGTCACCACCTGTAATGTTAGAGTAGACTCACCACCAGTAATGTTAGAGTAGGGTCACCACCAGTAATGTTAGTGTAGGGTCACCACCAGTAATGTTAAAGTAGAGTCAGCACCAGTAATGTTAGAGTAGAGTCAGCACCAGTAATGTTAGAGTAGGGTCACCACCAGTAATGTTAGAGTAGTGTCACCACCAGTAATATTCGAGTAGGGTCACCACCAGTAATGTTAAAGTAGAGACACCAACAGTAATGTTTGAGTAGGGTCACCGCCAATAATATTAGAGTCGGGTCACCACCAGTAATGTTATAGTGGAGTCACCACCATAATGTTAAAGGAGTGTCACCACCATTAATATTATTGTAGGGTCAACATCAGTAATGTTAAAGTAGGGTCACCACCAGAAATGTTAGAGTAGAGTCACCACCAGTAATGTTAAAGCGGATACACCAGCAGAAATTGTACAGTAGAGCCACCACCAGCAATGTTAGAGTAGGGAAACCACCAGTAATGTTAGAGTTGGGTCACCACCAGTAATGTTTGAGTATGGTCACCACCATCAATGTTAGAATAGGATCACCACCAGTAATTTTGGGGTGGCTTCACCACCAGTAATGCTAGATTAGGTTTGCCACCAGTAATTTTAAAGTATGGTTAAACCAGTAATATTTGAGTAGAGTCAGCACCATTAATGTTAGGATAGGGTCACAACAAGTAATGTTAGAGTTGGGTCACCACCAGTAATGTTAGATTAGGGTTAACACCAGTAATGTTAGAGTCGGGTCAACACCAGTAATTTTAGTGTAGAGTCACCACCAGTAATGTGAGAGTAGAGTCACCACCGGAATGTTTGATTAGGGTCACCACCATTAATGCTTGAATAAGGTCACCACCACTAAATTTGGTGTGGGTTCATTACCAATAATGTTAGGGTAGAGTCATCAAAAGTAATGTTAAAGTAGTTTGACCACCAGTAATGTTAGTGTAGGGTCACGACCAGTCATGTTCGGTTAGTGTCAACACCAGTAATGTAAGAGTAGAGTCATCACCAGTAATGTTAGAGTTGGGTCACCACCAGTAATGTTAGAGTAGGGTCACCAGCAGTAATGTTACAGGAGCGTCACCACCAGTAATGTTAGTGTAGGGTCACCAGCAGTAATGTTTGAGTAGTGTCACCACCAGTAATGTTAGTGTAGGTCACCACCAGTAATGTTAGAGTAGGGTCACCAGCAGTAATGTTAGTGTAGGGTCACCACCAGTAATGTTAGAGTAGGGTCACCACCAGTAATGTTAGTGTAGGGTCACCACCAGTAATGTTAGAGTAGGGTCATCACCAATAATGTTAGAGTAGGGTCACCACCAGTAATGTTAGAGTAGGGTCACCACCAGTAATGTTGTAGCAGAGTCACCGCCATTCATGTTAGAGTAGGTTCACCACCAGTAATGCTGGAGTAGTGTCACAGCCATTAATGTTAGAGTTGGGTCAGCTCCAGTAATGCTATAGTGGAGTCACCGCCAGTAATGTTAAGGTAGGGGCACCACCATTAATGTTAGAGTAGTGTCAACAACAGTAATGTTAGTGTAGGGTCACCACCAGTAATGTTAAAGTAAAGTCATCACCAGTAATGTTCGAG
Source organism: Squalus acanthias (assembly GCA_030390025.1). Lineage (NCBI taxonomy): Eukaryota > Metazoa > Chordata > Chondrichthyes > Squaliformes > Squalidae > Squalus > Squalus acanthias. The sequence goes on along the minus strand of JASTWF010000978.1, from coordinate 121,498 downwards.
TAGATACACAACCAGAAATGTTACAGTTGTGTCACCAACAGTAATGTTACAGTTTAGTCAACAACAGTACTTTTAGAGTAGAGTCACCACCAGTAATGTTAGAGTAGAGTCACCACCAGTAATGTTAGAGTAGATTCACCACCAGTAATGTTAGAGTAGGGTCACCACCTGAAATGTTAGATTAGCGTCACCACCAGCAATGTTAGAGCAGATACTCCACCAGAAATTGTAGAGTACAGCCAACACCAGTATTGTTAGATTAGGGTCACCTCCATTAATGTTAGAGTTGGGTCACCACCAGTAATGGTATAGTAGTTACACCACCAGTAATGTTACAGTAGGGACACCACCAGAAATGTTAGAGTAGGGTCGCCACCAGTAATGTTAGAGTTGGGTCACCCCGGTAATGTTAGAGTTGGGTCACCACCAGTAATGTTAGAGTAGGGTCACCACCAGTAATGTTAGAGTAGGGTCACCACCAGTAATGTTAAAGTAGAGTCACCACCAGTAATGTTAGAGTCGGGTCAACACCAGTAATGTTAGTTTAGAGTCACCACCAGTAATGTGAGAGTAGAGTCACCACCGGAATGTTTGATTAGGGTCACCACCATTAATGCTTGAATAAGGTCACCACCACTAAATTTGGCGTGGGTTCATTACCAATAATGTTAGGGTAGAGTCACCAAAAGTAATGTTGAAGTAGTTTGGCCACCAGTAATGTTAGTGTAGGGTCACGACCAGTCATGTTAGGTTAGTGTCAACACCAGTAATGTAAGAGTAGAGTCATCACCAGTAATGTTAGAGTTGGGTCACCACCAGTAATGTTAGAGTAGGGTCACCACCAGTAATGTTACAGGAGCGTCACCACCAGTAATGTTAGTGTAGGGTCACCAGCAGTAATGTTAGAGTAGTGTCACCACCAGTAATGTTAGTGTAGGTCACCACCAGTAATGTTAGAGTAGGGTCACCAGCAGTAATGTTAGTGTAGGGTCACCACCAGTAATGTTAGAGTAGGGACACCACCAGTAATGTTAGTGTAGGGTCACCACCAGTAATGTTAGAGTAGGGAAATCACCAATAATGTTAGAGTAGGGTCACCACAAGTAATGTTAGAGTAGGGTCACCACCAGTAATGTTAAAGTAGAGTCACCACCAGTAATGTTAGAGTAGGGTCACCACAAGTAATGGTAGAGTAGGGTCACCACCAGTAATGTTAAAGTAGAGTCAGCACCAGTAATGTTAGAGTAGTGTCACCACCAGTAATGTTCGAGTAGGGTCACCACCAGTAATATTAGTGTAGGGTCACCACCAGTAATGTTCGAGTAGGGTCACCACCAGTAATGTTAGAGTAGTGTCAACAACAGTAATATTAGTGTAGGGTCACCACCAGTAATGTTAAAGTAAAGTCATCAACAGTAATGTTCGAGTAGATACACAACCAGAAATGTTACAGTTGTGTCACCAACAGTAATGTTACAGTTTAGTCAACAACAGTACTGTTAGAGTAGAGTCACCACCAGTAATGTTAGAGTTGAGTCACCACCAGTAATGTTAGAGTAGATTCACCACCAGTAATGTTAGAGTAGGGTCACCACCTGAAATGTTAGAGTAGCGTCACCACCAGCAATGTTAGAGCAGATACTCCACCAGAAATTGTAGAGTACAGCCACCACCAGTATTGTTAGATTAGGATCACCTCCATTAATGTTAGAGTTGGGTCACCACCAGTAATGGTATAGTAGTTACACCACCAGTAATGTTACAGTAGAGATACCACCAGTAATGTTAGAGTAGGGTCACCACCAGTAATGTTAGAGTAGGGTCACCACCAGTAATGTTAAAGTAGAGTCAGCACAAGTAATGTTAGAGTAGGGTCACCACCAATAATCTTACAGTATGGTCACTACCAGTAATGTTAGAGTAGAGTCAGCACCAGTAATGTTAGAGTAGGGTCACCACCAGTAATGTTAGAGTAGTGTCACCACCAGTAATGTTCGAGTAGGGTCACCACCAGTAATGTTAAAGTAGAGACAGCACCAGTAATGTTTGAGAAGGGTCACCGCCAATAATGTTAGAGTCGGGTCAGCATCAGTAATGTTATAGTGGAGTCACCACCATAATGTTAAAGGAGTGTCACCACCATTAATGTTAGTGTAGGGTCACCATCAGTAATGTTAAAGTAGTGTCATCACCAGTAATGTTAGTGTAGGGTCACCACCAGTAATGTTCGAGTAGATACACCACCAGAAATGATACAGTAGTGTCACCACCAGTAATGTTACAGTGGAGTCACCAACATTACTGTTAGAGTAGGGTCACCATCTGAATTGTTTGAGTAGAGTCACCACCAAAAATGTTAGAGTAGGGTAACCACCAGTAATGTTAGAGTTGGGTCACCACCAGTAATGTTATGTTAGAGTCACCACCAGTATTGTTAGAGTTGGGTCACCACCAGTAATATTAGAATAGGGTCACCACCATAACTGTTATTGTAGTGTCACCACCAGTAATGTTAGAGTTGGGTCACCACCAGTAATGTTAGAGTTGGGTCACCACCATTAATGTTAGAATAGGATCACCACCAGTAATTTTGGGGTGGCTTTACCAAAAGTAATGTTAGAGTAGAGTCACCACCAGTAATGCTAGATTAGGTTTAACACCAGTAATGTTAAAGTATGGTTAAACCAGTAATATTTGAGTAGAATCAGCACCATTAATGTTAGGATAGGGTCACAACCAGTAATGTTAGAGTTGGGTCACCACCTGTAATGTTAGATTAGGGTTAACACCAGTAATGTTAGAGTCGGGTCAACACCAGTAATGTTAGTGTAGAGTCACCACCAGTATTGTTAGAGTTGGGTCACCACCAGTAATGGTATAGAAGAGTCACCACCAGTGATGTTACAGTAGAGTCACCACCAATAATGTTAGAGTTGGGTCACCACCAGTAAAGTTAGTTTCGGGTCACCAGCAATAATGTTAGAGTAGAGTCAACACAATCAATGTTAGAGTAGAATCACTACCAATCTTATTAGCGTAGAGCACCCACCAGTAATATTACAGTATGGTCACTACCTGTAATGTTGGATAGTTTCACCGCCAGTTATTTTTGAGTAGGGTCACCGCCAGTAATGTTAGAGTAGGGTGACGACCTGTAATCTTAGAGTAGAGTCACTTCCATAAAGTTAGTGTAGGATCAGCACCAGTAATGTTAGTGTAGGGCCAAAGACCAGTAATGTTAGAGTATTATCACCACAATTATGTTGGAGTAGGGTCATCCCCAGTAATTACAAGTAGGATCAACATCAGTAATTTTAGAGTAACTTTACCAGCAATAATGTTAGAGTGGTCCTCACAAGTTTTTTTTGTGTTGGGTTACCAGCGGTAATGTTAGAGTATAATCAACACCAGTAACGGTAGAATAGGTTCATAACCAGTAACGTTAGAATAGGATCAGCAGTATTAATCTCAGCGTAGCATCCTCGCCATTAATATTAGAGTAGGGTAACCGCCAGCAATGTTAGAGAGGATTCATCACTAGTAATGTTAGCGATGAATCATCGCCAGTATTGTTAGCAATGAATCATTGCCAGTAATATTAAAGTGGAGTCATCACTAGGTATCATTACAGTAAAAAAACAAATTTAGCTTATGCAATGGATGAGGAACATTTTCAGCGAATGGATTTGAAACCTCAAGAGCCTAACGCAGAGTCCAGGAGGGATGTTCCATTCAGCGTCAAGGGACCATGCGCTGGGCAAATTCCCTCTGGGATTACTTTCCATATAATTTTCCCACTGCGGGCCGGGACGCACTGAAGCCGAAAATCGCCCCTTGTTTGTTAAGTGACTGTAACTAACGCCACTTATTGTGTAAGATGTTTTTTTATTTCTGACCGTAGCACCGATTGTTCTATAAATGAGGAGTATTTACCGATCTCAGTAACACTGCAGTCCGAACGGTAAAGCTGGACAGATTTCGCACAGTTTTTTAAAATGGAACTGCCAACAATTCTACAAATAAGGAACATTTACTACCCTATTCTCGCAACCTTTGGGGCACCCGGTAAGTTAATATATTCTGTTGTCTAATAGCTGTAGACTATCTCAGTGTTAACGTAACAGATTCCGAGAATGTCCTAATTGCAGAGTCAATTATCCACCGGGATAAGTCGGTGAAAATCAGCGGGAATCCTACCAGTCAGCGCGGTCGCTGAGGCGCTGCTCTGGTCGCGCGATCCTGGCCACCGAAAGCTCAACTTTCCTCCCTATACTGAGGGAGGGCGAGGATGATTCCCCGGCCCCTCCAACAGTACATAGATCATTAAAGAATGTGTTGCTTAGTGTCCATGGTAATCATTTCATCTGTACCGTTGTTTCCTGTCTACTTAAGGTTGATAATTCCTTGTACTGCAACCACCTCCACCCATCAGAGGACGGTGAAAGATATTTGGAGCAATAATTGCCGCTCAGGGAGCTGTTCCCCTCCCCTTGGCTGCAAATAACCTTCGCGGCTCCACCAGCTCCCGCTCTGTTACCGAGCAGATTCCTCGAGGCGACAATAAATAGAAAAAGCGCAGAGTTTCGACCTACATCGAATGTTTGTTTCTCTGCTGAATGTATTATTTAAATTCATATCTTTCCAGTAATTGTTTGTAAATTATATTGAATAGAGCTGACATCTGATGCCGCTCCCGAGATGCCCCTCGCCAATTAAACCGATGAGATTAAATGTAAAATTCCATCGATTGCTCCCTGGTGCCGCTGTCGTAACTCATCAAATTGGCTCGGTGCATCACATGGTCCCAGCCTCATGGCGGGATGGTTTCCGTGCTCCACACTGCAATGGAATGTATGTTTGGATGTATGTAAGGGAATCCGCTTCATTATTGACTGTGAAAATTAACAAGTTACAGAACCGTCAAAGGTTGCCCTTTAAGGGACTTTTATCTGTAACTGGACCGTCCCTGCGAGGTACTGCGGTATGGCTTGGACCGCACCGTTAAAGTGTGAATGGAGCCTCAATGGATTTCTGACGAAAGGTTTCAACATGAAACGTAAACTTTGCTTTCCTCTACACAGATAATGCTTCACCTGCTGTGTATTTCCAGAATGTTCTGTTTTCATGCATGAATATAGTGTCAGTGGCGATAGTGATGGAGATTGATTCAGAAGAGATGTATCATGGTCGGCTGATCCATTGTCGCCCGTTTTACACTGTCGCCCAAAGTCAACCTTCCCCTCCGTTCAGCCATCAGTGCCTGGCTGTCGGTGGTGTTGGGGTCGCTATCCGTTACCATTGCCGATACTGAATACGAGCTACCCTCCCAGCATCCACCCCTACCCACCAACTTGAAACAGTCTGAATGAAGCGTGCTGGAAGGACGGCGTATTTTCAGTCCCTCGATATTGAGTGTTTAATGATTACTTTCGTTTGAAAAGGTCTATTGTTAATGTTCGTCTATATAATAACGTGTGCATAACCCTCAGTAGGAAAACATCGGTTAATCTCACAATACGATGTAAGATTTATCCGAGTGTCCCCATTACTTACTCTTGTCCCTCTTTCTTACAGCGAACCTATTGACAATGGTGATTCTCTCCAGAGGAAAATGCGGTCTTTCCAAATGTATCTCTGTCTACATGGTGGCCATGGCAACAGCAGATCTACTGGTCATGATCGTCAATGTAATCCTATATCACATTTTCAGTAAACACTTCCCATATTCATTCCTGTCCTACACTGCCGTTTGTAAGTTCATTATGTATATGTGTAGTGCCAACTTGGATATGTCGGTGTGGTTTACCGTCTCCTTCACATTTGACCGTTTTATTGCTATATGTTGTCAGAAGTTTAAAACAAAGTATTGCACAGTGAGAACTGCGGCCGCGGTTATAACAACGGTCTCTGTCCTGGTTTATTTAGAGAACATCCCATTTTGGTTTGCATATGAACACAAACAAATAATCAACAATGTTCCCTGGGGTTTCCGCCCCAGTGCGGCCTTTTTTTCATCGCCTGCAGGTGCAGCCTACTTCCGCTTAGAAAATATTTTCATTACGTGGCTTCCTTTTGTTTTGATATTACTGCTTAATTGTTTGACAGTCAGGCGTATTTTAGTGGCCAGTAGAGCCCGCAGGAGACTCCGGGGTCACAGCAGTGACAATCAGAGCGATCCAGAGATAGAGAACAGAAGGAAATCCATTATTTTACTGTTCACAGTATCGGGCAGTTTTGTATTGTTGTGGCTGACGTCTGCCGTGAGTTTTATAGTTAACAACCTAGCCGTGCTTCACCGAGGCGATTACATATCGCCTGCTTACATCGCCACTGAAACCGGATATCTGCTGATGTATTTGAGCTCCTGTACAAACACGTGTATTTATGCAGCTACACAAACTAAATTCAGGGAAGAGCTGAAGAAGCTGGTGAATTCTCCTTGGGCATTTATTGGGATAATGGTTAAAAAAGTGAAAAGTCAAACCAGAGCTTCCTGTCCTAACTAGAGTTAAATTATAGCCCGTGTTCTATTTTAGAATGTCTGTCTTTCTGTTAGGACGAAAGCAGATTGTTGTTGTGAGAAGGAACATGTATCAGAAAACATTTCTCCCACTTTGTGCCGTGTGTTTGATGTCTGCTGCTTTCCCCGGGTGAACATAACCCTTTCCTGCTAAAACAGCGCACTTCCCGCTCAAGATTCAAAGAGAACAGTCATGATTGAGCTTCAACAGTGGAGTACAACATGTGGGCGTCAGGTTTACCTGCCTCACACCGCAGGTACTGGAATGAGACGCCCCAGTTTAATTAACAGATAAAGTTTCCTTCAGTGTAGAAACAGTGTGTTACAATGGTGGTTATCTGCAATTCTGTAATCTTGGTGTTGAATGTTGCAGGCGCTGGTCTCCCCATCAGAATCCGCCCCCCATTGTCTCCGGGACCAATAGAACGGGGCCCTGCCTCCTGACCAGTGTCCAATGATGGAGAAAGTAGGAATTGGCTCGTCAATGTGACAGTAGACAACTTTGTTCACAGATATTTACTGAAAATCTGAACTGGTCATCACACTGTTCGAATGTTATAACAGTCCATTCGGCCCAATCAGTTATTGCCGACTTTTACCCTCCACCGGAGCAAATAGTTTCAATGACTTCACCCACACGGTCTCAACATCCCTTCAACCTATTTACATTCAGCCACATATGGAATTTAAACTTCAATATTCATATAACTTCTGCCTCCATTATATCCACAGTCTCACAATTCTCCATGTAAAGAGGCTTCTCCTGCCTTTTGTTCTGAACCTCTTACATTTATCATTTTATCTCTGGCCGTTAGTTCTTGATCTTTGAATTAACGGAAGGTTTCGCTTCCATCTATCCTGTCCCATCCCTTCTTAATGTAAACCACCTGGGTACGACTCACCAAAGATATGAGTCTGGTATCAATGCACAGTCTAGTGAAAGTCAGGACACTGTAGTGAAGTTGGGTAATTGCTAGTTTTCTCTTGGAGATGGTTGTGTCCTTGCTTTAGAAGAAGAAACAAAATAATATACTTGATAGCCTGAGAAATACGCGAAACATCGGAACCATGCAAAGGCGGTCCTAATCAAACACCCACCGACCCCCGATCCATTGATTGAAAACCAGAAGGGACTGGAATGGCTTGTATCGGATGTCTGGCACTGTAGGATCCTGAGATATCGCTGTGTTTGCAGGAGTGACGCGTTGTACATGAAGCAACCAGAATTTTCTGTGGGTGATGAAGTTACTCTGAGGAACGGATCCAAAACATGGTCAGTCACGCAGACAACAGCAAAACATGAGGTGGTTATTGTGGCTCTGTAGAGTGAGAACATGTGTAAAGCCAATGGTTGGAGATCTCAGCAATAGAATAGGCCGAGATAGATCTATGATGCTGAGGAGATATTGGCCCAAAAAATCGTGAGGAAGCCTTCGTGCGAGGTAAGGCTTCCCCGCGATCTCTCACTGCGCGTTGGCTTTTTCAGTTCCAGCTCGCACGAACTTGATGTTCTGGACAGCTGCCGTGCTGGGCTTGCGTATCCCACCGGCGTAGTGAATTCGTGCGAGCTGTGGGATCACGTGACTCAGTTAGAGCCAATGGCAGCACACCATCTTCCATTCATAACTTTCACAGCACGGCTGTGAAAGCTATGAATACTATACACCCCCAAAAACAGCTAAACCGCAATAAAATTTTAAGAAAACCCATCACATTAATAAAATAAAATCTTTTAAAAAGTTATAAAAATAAACTTACCTGTCTTTAAAGTCTCTAAAAAAGATATACCTGTTAAAAAAAAATCACGCAAAATAATTCACTACTTACCTTGTTAAAAGTGGGTCTTACTCCTCCTTTTTTTATGTCTGAAATCTTCCGTTCTTACCTGCGCGTCCAAAGCACTAAGTGCACAGCGTGCGCGCAGCATGTAGCGCGCACGCGGTTCACCTAGGACCCGCCCCCTTTTCCATTCACCAAGTGCCGGTTTTCAGCGCATGCGCAGTGCATGCAGAAAACCGGCAATTGGAGACAGAATACGCGAGAGTACGCAGTGCGTACTCTCGCGTAGCGGCACTAATTTTGGGGCCATTGTTTAGTGTTGACCTGAAATAATCTAACGTAAACAAACAGTGCGCTGTAAGGAAAGGGTTAATCAGACTAGCCTGACGTACGCTAATATTATACTGTGTTGTTTTCTCTTTCTTCTTTCTATTGTGGTAATGTTAATCTTTAGTATTTTATTGTTAAGCAGGAAGTACAAGTCTGTTTAAAGTACCACTTGGCTAATGGGCCAGAGCTGACCCTGCAACAATGGTCAGTTTCAGGATGAAGTAATAGGCGATTTAATTAAACACATATCATTGCAAACAGATTCATCAATTGCAGGGAACTTTCTTCCTTTGGTAACAGTTTGGGAAGAGAGTTCGTTTTGCAAAGGAAAACATCTGGAGAACATCATCATTTTCACATAGTACTTTAGATACAGAGACAGACAGTCTCACGAATAAAGGTTTCACTTGGTACCATTGGATTATATGTGTGAAATTATCTTTCAGATAAATCAATTAAATTATCTTTACGCGGAGTTTTATTTTAACTTTGATATAATTGTGTAATGCAGAATTGTGAGGATTTTCATGTACCGGGAGTGAGAAAAATGAATAAAAACTTACAGTTTTGAAAGATTATTCGGTTTGGTAAAATCCTAAGATACTGAGGTCAGGACTGCGACATGCTTGGGTCACCACACGAACCATCATCAGGTGTGGTTCTAATTTTTACATTTTGATTGTGTGTGTAAGGACTATTGCATGTATTATGTGCTTAATAAACCTATGGCAACTCACTCCAATGTTCAAGAACCTTATTGAAAAGCTTATACGGACAATGGCCTTTGTACTTTAATTGTGAATGGGCTTCATTTACTAACTGTGATTAAGAGCCCGCTTTACCCGTCACTCTTTAACGTTCCACTTGACCCAGACGTTCTCCAAAACCAAAATCCTCTTGGTTGCAGGGCCCCGTGGAGCCCGGGCTCTGCCAATCCGGCTGGCGTCCAGCTTCTGGGAAATTGCTCATTAGCTGCGGGCAGTTCTGTGTAAGAGACACATACTCATTTAACGGGATTCCGACGGCCAACAGTATTTAAGGCAGGAGTCAGGCAGCAGGCAGAGGTTTCAATTCCATCAGTCAGCGATGTTCTGCACCCAGATACAATCGTGAGAAGGCGATGTGTAATCAACCACATCATCCAAAAATAATATGTAAAATAAAAAGCAAAGGCATGAATAATTAACCATTACATTACCGGGTCACATTCAATATGATGTGGTTGTGATTTCCCGTCCCCCGTTTCTAATTAACCATTTGTTGTATTTCCTTGTGTTTCTATATTTCTAATTAAACAGTTACTGTGTTTCCCTGACATTCCCGTCTCTTCTATTTCTAAATAAACATTTACTGTCTCCCCAGCTCCCTAGTTCTAAAAAAACAGTTATTTACTGTGTTACCCCATGTCTCCTTTTATTATGTTTCTAATTAGACTGTTAATTTATTACCCTGAATCCCCTTGTCCTGGATTTCTAATTGAACATTTGCTGTCTTTTTTTCCTGTCCCCTACTTCTAAATGAAGTGTTCCGCTGGTCCTTTTTCTAATATCTGTTGCCACATTCCCCTGTCCTCTGCTCCTAATTAAACATTTAGAGTGTGCCCCTGAATTCCCCTGTCCTCTAATTTGAGTTATAAAGATTAGATGGAAGCCTGTTCCATAGATAGACAGTCGCTACTGAAATAATGTTTCCAGAGATTAGTTTTGAATTTACCCCCTTCAATCTCAGGTCGTGTCCTCTGGTTCTACTGTTCTGGACAAGGTGAAGCAGCTCGACATGGTTCAACTTATCGAGTGGATTAAGAGCAGTGTCTCGCTCACATTCAGGTCCCGGATATTCCTGGGATCTCTGTGTGTTTGTCATAGGATTGTTAACATGAAAAGAGTAATTAAACTTCTGGTGCTGACGTCAACAGTTTCAGCGGTTTACATGTTTCAATTCAGGATCGAACAGCCTATACCTCAGGCCTGTATATAATACAAAGCAGACTTGCCCTGTTCCTAAAATTTCACTCTGGAAATCGCAAATACTAACATACTCTACTGCACTACAAAGTCGCTAAAATAAAGGTTGTGAGTGGCCTGCAGGAACCCATTCGCTTTAATGTTTGATGAGTAAGTTGCTGGAGGTCCATTCAACAAGGCTGAAGGAATGTTGGCGTTTATCTGAAGTGGGCTGGAATACTAAGTGGGGCACGTTATGTTTCAGTTGTAACGAGGCTTGTTGAGACCCCATCTAGAATGCTTCATTCAGTGTATGGCACTGCACCTCAGGAAGGATGTACTGTCTTTGAGGAGGTGCAGCTTAAACATCGCCTTAAATATTGAAAACTAACAGTAGCACGGACAGGGGATGAACACGCGCTCTGCGGTTTATAAGACCGACTGATTCACGCTGGATCGCCGCAACACCTCCACGCATCATCAGTGACTCCGGACATACCTCTCCAGGTGTCACACTCCAGATGTCTCCCACCAGGTGCCACATTCCAGATGCCATACCCTGATGTCAGACATTTGCAATGTTAGTTTCTGAATTGATCTTTCGCCACACGGAGCTGGGTTCTGATTGGTATTCGTTACTTTTCTACATCCCTGAAAATTCATTAATGATATTCGCCTCAACATACTCCATGTGGCAGCGAGTTCCACTTTCTGGGAAAATAGTTAATCCTGAAATCCTACTGGATTTATTAGTGACTATCTTATATGTATCAGCACTATTTCGGATACCCCACAATCATGAATATTTTCTCTAATACTTCCCCCTGATAATTCTGGATTCTCCATTAGGTCGCCCCTCAGAATTCTCTATTCTAGAGGAAAGGTTCACTGCCAGTTCAGTCGTTCTTGAAAGTTAAAACCTCTCAGTCAAGTAGATTTTTCCCTCGTGTTGTTTTTCTCACCACCTGCCGCAAGCCCAGTCTTGGTGGCACCTTCTCCAGTGCCTCTATATACTTTTTTGTAATATTGAGTCCAATCTGTGCACAGTACACCAAGTGTGATCTAACCAAGGTACAATACAAGTGTAATATAACTTTACTGTTGGAGTATGTGGCCATCTTATTCCTCTTCCCAAAATAAAACACCACACGCATTTTTATATTGAAATTAAATTGCCATTTAAACTCCCATCCTGTAAGTTTGTTACCATCTTATTGTATGTGGTCGCAGTATTCTTCAGCATTTACTAAAGCAGCCAATTTTGTGCCAATCGCAAGTTTGACAGTGCACTTCAGATTATTGAGTCCAAGAACATTGTGCAAATGGTAAACACAGTGGTCCCAGCACCGATCATTTTTGAACGTCACTTCCGGCCTGCCGCCAGTCTGAGGAACCCCCGCTCTCTGTTTTTTTGTAGCCAATTTGTTTTCAATTCTGCTACTTGTCCCCTGACTCCACATGCGCGATTCTTTGTCTCGAGTCTACGATGTGGTAACTTATCAAAGACCTTTTGCAAATTGAATGGAGTGGGAGACTCAATAGATTGGGTCATATCAATGAATTGGGAAAGTCAGTGGACTAGGATCTGTCAATGATTTGTAATAGTCAATAGGTTACGATATATAAATGAATGAGCACTGTCGATGATTGTAAACATCAACGATTTCAGAAAAGGTAGCAAATTACGTTAGCATAGTGGTAACGTTTCTGGCACAGAAATCTAGAGGCCTGGGCTAATTATCCGGAGAGGTGAGGTCAAACCCATCTTGGCAGTTTGTGAATTTAAACTCAATAAATTCAGTAAATCTGCAAGAAAAAACGAATATCAGTAATTGTGGCTATGAAACCATCAGATTGTCGTAAACACAACCGGTTCACTAATGCCCCTTATGGAAGGAAACATGCCATCCTCAACTGCTCTGTCCTACATATGACTCCAGACCTGCAGAAACATGTTGCCCTCAGAAATGGCCTAACAATCCAATCAGTTGTATCAAACCGCTGCAAAAATAGAATAAAATCGGACACACCACGAGGCATTGGATTAGAACACGGCAATGGCACGCCCAGCCCAGTCAACCATGTGAGATCCTCCTCACTGACATCTGGGGACTGAGCCATAATTGGAAGAGCTGTTCCACAGACTCGTCAAGCAACAGTCTGACATAGTCATACTCACAGAATCATACCTTTCAGCCAATGTCCCAGACTCCTCCATCACTAAGGAAACCTCCGTCTGATTACCACCTACCTCAGCTGATGAATTATTACTCCTCCCTGTTGAATACCACAGGGCACAGAATATACTCTATGTGGTGGAGTTCAATGCCCATCACTTAAAGTGGCTCGGTAGCACCACTACTGACCGAGCTGGCCGAATCCTGAAGGATATAGCTGCAAGACTGAAATTGCGGCAGGTGGTGAGAGACCAAAACGAGAGAAAAGCCTACTTGAATCCGTCCTAAATAAGCCCCAGTAGCAACTCTCCATGACAGAATTAGTAGGAGTAACCACCGCACATTGTTTGTGGAGACGAAATCCCGTCTTCACAGTGAGAACACACTTCATCATGTTGTGTGGCACAAGCACCGTGCGAAATTGGACAGATACAGATCACTCCTGCCTTTCACCCAATTACAGAGCTTCCTTTTAGTCCCCCCCCCTCCGCACAACTCTCCCTGCCTCTATACTTGCTTAAAACCTGTTACATCTCTATGGTGCAAAATGATCGACCTGAAACGTTAACTCTGTTTTCGGTAGATGATACACACTGCAACCACAGTGCGTTGATCGTGGAGGGAGTGAATGTTAAAGGTGCTGGATGAGGTGCCAATCAAGCGGGTTGCTTTGTCCTGGATGGTGCCGAGCTGCTTGAGTGTTGTTGGAGCTGCACTCATTCAGGCAAGTGGAGAGTATTCCATCACATTCCTTACTTGTGTCATTCGATGGTGGAAAGGCCTTTCAAGGGGAGTCAGAATGTAAGTCACTTGCTGCAGAAGCAGAAGCCCCAGCCTCTGACCAGCTCTTGCAGCTGCAGTATTAATATGGCAGTTCCAGTTAAGTTTCTGGTCAATGGATATTAATGGTGCGGGATTCGGCTATGGTAATAACATTGAATGTCAAGGGGCGGTGGTTATACTCTCTGTTGTGGGAGATATTCATTCCGTGGTACATGTATGGCGCGAATTTTACTTGCCACTTGTCAGACCAAGCCTTAATGTCTTCCAGATCTTGTTGCATTCGGGCATGGACTCCATCATTATCTGAGGAGTTGTAAATGGCAATCATCAGTGAACATCCCGACTTCTGACCTTATTATGAAGGGAAGTTTATTGATGAAGCAGCTGAGGATGGTTGGGCCGAGGACACTGCCCTGAGGAACTCCTGCAACGATGTCCTTTATCTGAGATGATGGGCCTCCAATTACCACGACCAGCTAACGTTGTGCTCGGTATGATTTCGCTTGATTCACGTTGACTTCAGTTTTACTAGGGCTCCTTGATGGCACACCTGGTCAAATGCTGCCTTGATCTCAAGGGAAGTCACTCTCCCCTCCCCTCTGGAATTCAGTTATTTTTCCATGTTTGGACCAAGTCTGTATTGCGGTCTGGAGCCGCGTGGCCTTGGCGGAATCCAAACTGAGCATCGTTGAGCAGTTTATTGGTGAGTAAGTGCTGCTTGATCGCACTCTCGATGACACCTTCCATCACATTGCTGATAACTGAGAGTACACTCAAGGGGTGGCAATTGCCCAGATTGGATTGTTCCTGTTTCTTTGTGGACAGGATATAACCGGGCAATTTTCCATTTTGTCGGGTAGCTGCCAGTGTTGTAGCTGTAATGGAACAGCTTGCATTTGGTGTAGCAAGTTCTGGATCACAAGTCTTCAGCACTGTCATATGAGGAGAGATTGGATCGACTGGGTCTGTATTCAAGAGATTTTGAAGAGTGAGAGGGGATGTCATTGAAGCGTATACAATTCTGACAGGGCTAAACAGATTGAATGCAGGGAGGATGTTTCTCCTGGCTATGGGCTCTAGAACGAGGGGTCACTGTCTCAGGATACAGGGTAGTACATTTAGGACTGAGATGAGAGAAATTTCCTCACTCAGAGTGTGGTGAACCTCTGGAATTCTCTACCACAGAAGACTGCGGAGGCCAAGTCACTGAATATATTTAAGAAGGAGATGGATAGATTTCTAGATGCAAAAGGCATCAAGGGGTATGGGGAGAGAGTGGGAATATGGTTTTGAGATAGAGGATCAGCCATGATCATATTGAATGGCGGAGCAGACTCGAAGCCTGAATGCCCTACTCCCGCTCCTATTGATCAATGTTTCTATGTTCTATGTTTCTAGAAACTTTCTAAAGGCAATTGGACATGTATTTGAAGGGTACTAATTAGCAGGGTTATGGGGAAAATCTGGGGTTTTGGACTAAATTGGACAGTTCTTTCAAAGAGCCGGCAGAGGCAGGACGGGCCGACCTGCCTCATTCTGTGCTGTAATATTCTATGGTCCTAAGGTTCAATGATTCTATGACTCCGGTCTCTTCACACTACAAATAGTCTGCAATAACCTGTCCTCACTGCCTGGAATTTCCTTCCCAAAACCTTCCGTCTCCTCCTTTAAGACGCTCCTTAAAACCATTAGCTTTAAGGAGACTTTTGGACAAACGTTTTAATAGCTCCTTCTTAGGATTGGGCTTCCATATTTTAGATCACATCTCTATGAAGCGCATTGGGAGATGGCCTGGAGTGGGGAGGGGGGCAGGGTTTATCAACATGTGTGGACCACTTTACTGAACACGTGTGTTTGTGTCTGTTTATTACATTAAATAAATGAGCACATCTGTCGCTTCTCTCCATGACACTGGGGAACTAGTGAGAAAGACTTTATAGCAAGGTTCTGTTTATTGTGAAAAAGCAATTAATTTATTCTTCCAGAATTATCCAGACTCCAATCAACGCTAAAGTCCTGACGTGATTTGAACACGCAGACTTCTTGATCTAAGAAACCAGGCGCACTTCCGTTCCGCCAAGAGGTGTCCGTTTGGATAAATGTAGGAGATGTCCCATACATCAATGTTTCTCAAACACCGTGTCATTCGCCCGCAGAATCACCACATCACAGGAAAGTAAACTAGGAAACTGCTCCAACACACAACAGGTCGAGCAGCTTTTGAAAATCAATTAAACTTTCGTTGTGTAGGCAATAGTTAGAACTGTGAACAAGGCCGTGTGAAAATATAAACTGTGGGTGTGTATGTATAGAATCATAGAACTCACAGCACAGGAGGACATTCGATCCGTCGTGCCTGTGATGGTTTAGAAAGAGCAGCCATGCTTACTCCCACACCCCGCTTTTTGTCCGTAACCCTATAAGTTCCTCATCCTCAAGTACCTGTGTAACTCCTTTAAAATCATTGATCAATCAGCTTTCATCATCTGTTCATGTCGAGCGTTCCAGGTCCCGACAAATTACAAAATATGTTTGGAATGAAGACAGATGCCCCCCAATAAATGTATAATTATTACAGATACATGTAACTACATCTGCAAGCAGTAGATTCATGAATTGCATTTACTTGTGAAACAAGTCAAAAATCAAATTGCCTCTAAAACGGATAGACCCAATTATATTTAAAGTTATCCCAACGATTCGTTGCCACGTTCCCTGTTGATCTAATGGTCAGGATTCGGCCCTTTCGCCGCTATAGGCTCGGGTTCAATCACCGTTGAGCGGATTGACTCTTACAACAGTTGTTAATTCAAAGCCTTAGCAAATTCACTAACTGCATCCAATGGGAAAATAATGTTGTAATTCTCATTAATTAACAGAGGAGTTTCATTTGCAGAACGAAAGAAGGGACTAAGGGATAGTCGAAGCTTCAATAATTTAGTCTGCCCTTTGCATGCGATGAACATTTATCCCTATCACATTATACATACTGTATTTTGGAGCCTGGTTTGCAATGTTCTGTGCTTATGACTCCTGGTATCTAGAGCAACATGTGTTAAATTTAACAGGATTGGCTATTTCACAAAAAAAATAATTCTCTAACACAATGTTTTTAGAAAATACAGTGACGTGTCTTTCTTAGGTCCAAAGTGGATGATCAGATATTTCCCCACATTGAAATCCATTATTCACAGTTTTGCCCTCTCACGTAATCTATCAATGTCCCTTTAAAATTCACTGCTCCCATCTACACTGCATACTGTGCCTCTAACTTAGTGCCTTCAGCAAACTTGGATATCAGGTTCACTATTTCTTCTTCCAAGTTATTTATCAATATAGTGAAAAGCTGAGGCCGCAGTCCAGCTCCCAGGGGGACATCACTAGTCACATCCTGCCAATCGGAGTACATACCATTTATCACTACTCTGTGCCCCCTACCTCCATGCCCGTGTCAATACGTTGCCTCAAATTCCATGCGCTTTGATTTTTGCTCACAGTCTCTTGTGAGGGACCTTATAAATGTCTGCTGGAAGTTATCATATTAAATCTAGTCAGTCCCTCTCTATGATTGAGTTTCCGTTTCCCCCATGTCTCTGGTAGTTTATCCTTCCCCTCTAATTTGAAGACCGATAAAATGTAATTGTTTAACATGTCTGCCATTCATTATTTTAAATTACAATGTCGCCTGCGTCTATCTTGAAGGGATCCACATTATCCTTACCGACTCTGTGAGACAGTGAATACTTACATTAATTTCCATCAATAAACCCTTTACTTTCTGTTGCAACTGAACGAAATGCTCATCTGTTTGACGAGTGAAAGAGAAAATGTGATGGCGTTTCTGCTCTGCATGTCCTGAATATTTAACCTTCCTGTTTTGCGCACTGTATTTTAAGAGTTTGGTTAAAAATGCTCAGTGATTATGATGCCAGGAATCTGCTGCAGCCGTTGTTAAATTTAAAAGGATTTTCTCCCCTTTCACACGAGTAGAAACGTTCATGATGAGCAAGTTCCCACAAATTGTTTCCGCCCGGTGTTTCCCCATTGAGGCCCAAAAAAAGTTTCCCTCACTCCGGTATCTGTAAATGCTGCTCGAAGGCTGAGTGACCCGGATATAATCGCCCCGCCTTTTTGGAAGCCTGTGCTGGGTGTACGGGGAGATTTAGCCCGGGCCGTGGCAGCTTGCATTCCAGGGATGGGCAATAAGCCGCTGATTGAGGCTGCATTCGCAACTTTCCGCTGGCAGCGAGTGATTGGAGAGTGTGGGACCGGAATGTTGCTGCTTGTCCCGGCCTCACTCACTCTGGAGCTGGGGAAGAGAGAATCATTGATGGGTTTCTTCCCGGGTCTGAAATGCGGCTTGGAACTGCTGTTGTTGACCAATGCTGCGCTACAGGATTCTTTAATCATCTCTCACAATTGAACTGATATCAGCCGGAATGTGCGGCTTTGAGAGGAACTTTCTGCACCGTCAGGGCTGGCGACGGGAGCGATTGAGAGAGCATCGGAACATAGGAACAGGAGGAGGCCATGCAGCCCCTCGAGCCTGTGCCGCCATTCCAAGAGATCATGGCTGATCTGCGACCTAGCTCCACATATCCTCCTTTCATATCGCTTCATACCTTTATTTAACAAAAACTATCAATCTCAGGTTTAAACGTAATAATTGATCTAGCATCAATTGTCTTTTGCGGAAGAGTGTTGCAAAATTCAGTGATTCCTAATTTCATCCTGAAATGTACGTCTCTAATTTTTAGACTATGCCCCTACTCCTATATCCCCAGCCAGCGGAAATAGTTTCTCTTTATCTACCCTATCTGTTCCCCTTAATATGTTGAAAACTGCAATCAGACCACCCCTTAACCTTCTAAACGCTAGTGAATATATGCATAATATGTTTAATCTCTCCTTGTAACTTAACCCTTGAACTCCGGGTATAATTCTGGTAAACCTATGTTGCACTCCCTCCAAGGCCAATATATCCTTCCTAAGGTGTGGTGCCCACAACTGCTTACAGTACTCCAGGTGTGGTGTAACCAGGGTTTTCTATAGTTGCAGTGACACTACATACAGAGATACAGAGAAATTGTAGAGTTTGAATGTGGACAGAAACGAACAGAGAAACAGCAAATGTAACATAGCTGTGAGATATTGGCCTAGAAATTCGCGTGGCCGGCTTGCCGCGGGGGTAAGGATCGCGCGCGCTCTTACCCAGCGTGCCTACCATTGGCCAAAAATTCATCCTGGTGCGCGAGAGTACGCACTGCGTACACTCGCGTATTCCCTCTGCAATTGCCGGTTTTCTGCATGCACTGCGCATGCGCTGAAAACCGGCACTTCATGTCTGGTCAGTTTCATGGATATGCGAGTAATCGCGTGGGCTGGTGATTCTGCGCGTGCGTCGGAAAATTCATGTATTTTGTGAATGAGAGTAGTGTGTGTAAGCTCCTAGCAGTTACACATTTTAAAACCAGGAGCAGCAGCCATTTATACATTTACCGAGATAGTAGGAGGAAGAAATCCTTTTGGAGTGTGGCTACTGAGGTGAGTTTTTTAAATCTGAAAGACACAAAAGTTTTAAATTAAGTCTTATATAAGTTAAGAGTTTAAAAAAAAAAAATTTAAAAACGGGTTTTGACCATTTGGAGTAGTATAGCAACTGTGGGTGTGTACAAGGCATATTTAGGTATCTATCTGTGAAAATGAAAGTTTAAAAATGAACTGTTTACGTTTCGAAAAGTTTTAAAGATGAAAATGAGTAAGTAAGTAAGTATGTATGTATGTATGTATGAATTTATGAAAATGTTACAGTTTTGGAAAATCAGCTAGGGCCGTGTGGCGGGTAGATGTGTTCCCAAGCTGATAGCGCACGTGTCCCACCATAGCCTGACCTGATTTTATAGCCACTCACTTAACTAAAGTTACTTTAACAACTATTTCCATTTTTTCATTACAACTTTCAGTTTGAGGAGGAAGCCTGTGTGAGAGAAAGATGCCCTTTTGCAATCGATTGCTCTTCCTCCTCTGTGGGATTGCGTATCTGAGAATTTTCGAATACAGACAACTAATCAGACGGAGGAACCAAGCCCGTCTCCTCCAGAGAAGGAGAAACTACTACCCACCAAATAGAGTGTACAGGCAGAGGCTGTCATTTGAGATGCTGTCGGAGGAGCTGTGTGTGAGGAGGCTGCGCTTCAGTAAAGAGTCAATTGGCCGAATCTGTGAGATGTTAAAGGAGGACCTTCAAACACGCACGAAGAACCGCAATGCATTGTCACTGAGCATGAAGGTAACCACAGCACTGAACTTCTTTGCAAGTGGGACTTTTCAGGCAAGCACCGGTGACATTTGCAACATATCCAAGAATGCTGCGAGGGCCTGCATTCACCAGGTCACAGAAGCCATTTTCCGTAGGGCTTCTGAGTTCATTAAGTA
Organism: Squalus acanthias; assembly: GCA_030390025.1. Classification (NCBI taxonomy): domain Eukaryota; kingdom Metazoa; phylum Chordata; class Chondrichthyes; order Squaliformes; family Squalidae; genus Squalus; species Squalus acanthias. Next base: position 101,531 of record JASTWF010000978.1, on the reverse strand, counting down.
TGACTTGTCTGCTCGCCATCAAAAGGAGATGGCGCTTGCATTTCATAACATTGCTGGATTCCCCAAAGTGATTGGGGCTGTCGATGGAACCCATGTAGCATTGAAGGCACCAGGGGTTGCACCTGTGACATTTATCAACAGGAAGGGGTTTCATTCACTGAATGTCCAGATTGTCTGTGATGCGCATCTCAGGATCTTAAATGTGAATGCAGGTAACCGTGGAAGTAATCATGACTCCTTCGTCCTCCGTAACTCTGACTTATATGGCGTCCTCAACGCATTGCCTCCAGGATCCGCATGGATATTGGGCGACAAGGGCTACCCGCTAAGACCATGGCTGATGACTCCCTACCGCAAGACCAATAATGAGGCTCAGGAGAGATACAACCAGGCACACGTGTCCACACGGCAAGTGGTGGAGAGGACAATTGGAGTTCTGAAATCACGCTTCCGGTGCCTGGACAGGTCAGGGGGGACCTTGCAGTATTCTCCTCAGAAAGTGGCAAAGATTGTGGTGGCCTGTTGTGCTTTGCATAACTTTGCCCTGCAGGAAGGACTGACCCTTAACGCTGCAGATGAACTACCTGCAGAAATGGAGGACGTGGACAATGCCAATGTGCCTGTGGGAAGGCATGATGGGGAAGAGCCAACTGCTGCTCAAAGTAAGGCTGCTCGGGAGCAGCTGGTAGCCAACACCTTCACGAGGTAGTGTCGCCTTGTACCTCCCGCTCCCCCTCCCCCTCCCTCTCCCCCTCCCCCTCCCTCTCCCCCTCCCCCCTCCCCCTCCCCCTCCCCTCTCCCCCTCCCCCTCCCCCTCCCCCTCCCCCTCCCCTCTCCCCCTCCCCTCTCCCCCTCCCTCTCCCTCTCCCCCTCCCTCTCCCCATCCCTCTCCCTCTCCCCCACCCCTCCCTCTCCACCAGCAAGGCAAATAAAGGTACAGACACAATTTAAAGTGAAACAGTGCTCTTTTATTGCAGCATTACAGACTTCTGAGGTTCATTGTTGCTTTACATAGTTTATAACTTTTCAATGTTAACTAGCTACTTTTCAACTTTGTAAACAATCGTAAACAGAAATAGGTTTTTCAAAAATTTGTTAACAGTTCTCAGTAACTTTTTTGCTTCGTTAATGCAGTAAAGACATTCAAGATGGGAAATAACTCTTTCCTAAATGTAAACAAGTTTAAATGTTCAATTTTTTTGTGAAAATAAACAATTTGAATTTTTATAAAGTGACTAAAGGCTGTACTTTTTCAATGAAAAGCTAACTTTCAGTTTCAGTGTCAAATATATATATAAATAAAGAAAAATGTAAACATGTAAGTTTTAAATAAAACTAAAAATTAAACACTTGAAAAATTTAACCACAAATAAACTATTCCTGAGGGTCAATGGATGTGCATTGTGGAACATGCAACACCCTAACGTCTGTTGCGCTTTCTTGATTGCATCATCGTTGGTGGCTCTTGGACCTGCACTGATTCTGCGCTGGGAGCAGGTAAGGTTGGTTCTGATGGAGTCACAGTAATTGCAGCAGAAATTATTCGCATGAGTCCTTCAAGAGACTCATTTATTTTACTAAGCTGCACTCCCACATCGGGTTTCTGCAACAGTCCTTCAAGAGACTCATTTATTTTACTAAGCTGCACTCCCACATCGGGTTTCTGCAACAGTCCTTCAAGAGACTCATTTATTTTACTAAGCTGCACTCCCACATCGGGTTTCTGCAACATTCCTTCAAGAGACTCATTTATTTTACTAAGCTGCACTCCCACATCGGGTTTCTGCAACAGTCCTTCAAGAGACTCATTTATATTCTTAAGCTCCATTCCCAGATTTTGAACTATGATATGATCTTTCATTTCATTAAATGACATGCACAGACATTCCACTCCCTGCTTGACCAAGGTAAGACAATCAACTTCTTTCTCTGAAAGAGAAGAGATCGATTGAGTCAAGCCTACAAGTTGGTGGATGTCACCATGCATCTCCTGTTCTGCTGCATATATATCTGTGTCTCCCACAGGCACTGTAGTATCAAGCTGCTGTCTGTTTGGCACAGAGCCAGAGGGGCCAGGAGTTGGAGAGGAAGATTGAGAGGACCTCTCCTGCAACCCAGATTCCAGAACCTCCATGTTTAATTCAGCAAAAAATTCCTCCTGCTGCTCCTCCACCACCACCTCACTCGCATCTCCCACTGGCTCAACATGCCCTTCACCAATGACCTCTTCGGCTGCAGACTCAACGCACTGCTCATCCCGTGACTGAGAAGTATGCTGTAAACCTATGTAAAGGAAACAGTAAAGATTAGCAAAGGTAAAGCATGATGTGCCACATCACAGAAGCTATTCAGCACACATCACCTTTGTCGAATCGTTCATTTCCAAAGGGACATCCGCTAAGATATCCAAATATATGCTCGAGCCTTTCCTCATGTTCGGTTAAAGCCCTTAACGTGACAACACCACCGCCTGTCAGTGAACGTTCTCTGGCGTTGTGAGCAGTTTTACTCTAAAATTGAAAATGAAAATCTGAAATGTAAGGGTTTTTACACCAAAACTGCATTGGCACTCACACAGTTAACTCAGTAAGCAACTCAAAGCATTTCAATCAAGATGACATTAGCATTTTATGAGACTTGCCTGGCTACAAAAGCCATAAAAATTTATGGTAGCATCTTGTGACTTCAGTTAACTCAGCTTAGCAAACAAACACTTTTTCAAGGCTTTTCATTTTAAATGTAAAGACATTTTAACATTGACTTTTGTTATAACTATACAAACCTTCAGCGTTCGATATAAATCGCTGAATTTTTTGCGACATTGCTCAGCTGTACGTGGAATGGTCGAGGTTGCGCTCACACTTTGAGCAACCTCTTTCCACGCTGCCATTTGGCCTTTTCGCGGCGGCTTGGACTTCTGAGTTCCAATTATCCATGAACGTTTCGATTCTACCTCGTCAAGAAGTGTACGGAGATCATCATCACTGAAATTCTGTGTTCTTTTGATAAATTGGATAGTGCTGATAGCAGCCATTTTCGTTTGCTGATTATAAACAGTTAAATCTCTGAAAAAAATGATTTCTGTACTTTTAAAACTATTTAAATTACTTTAAATCTCTTTGCAAATGTTTAACATTACTCAAATTATACTAAAAATCTTTAAAAGTTTACAAAACCATGCATTTAAAACCTACTTACTGCAAATTCCACCTGAAACAGTGAGAAAACTGTGTCTTCAGCAGCTGTACAATGGTTTCAGTGGAGAAAAAAATCGGGGGCGTGGCCTATGGAAAAGAGACCTTAATGGGCGTGTCTTCACTCCACATCGCACGCGATGCAACGCGCACGCTGCGCTGCAGGGCAGTGTGACGTCATACGCTGCCCTGCACTCAATCAGCCAGAAGATGAATTTTCTCCGTGGAAAAGACGAAACGGCAGACGCGGTATGTATTACCGCGCCTGCTCCTTACACCCGCGGGAACGGAGCCAGATCAATTTCTGGCCCATTGTGTTTTGGGCCCACAGGAACTTCGGATCTGGGGCCTCTCCCAAATGCCGGCGCGCAGTGTTTGCGTGTTCCAGGGGAGCAGTTAGTGCGATGCGACCCCTGGGATCACGTGGGCCATGGAGAGCCAATGGCAGCAGACCATCTTTCATTCATAGATTTGAAAGGGGACCTGTCAAATCTGTGAATTGAAATCGGCCCCAAAAGAACAGCAAAACTTCAAATAAATTTAAAAACAAACATCACATTTATAAAATAACTATAGTTAAATAAATTAAGCACTTTAAACAAAAATTTTAATTTTAGAAAAAATTAAAATACTTTTTAAAAGTTATAAAAATAAACTTACCTTTCTTTAAAGTATCTAAAAAAGATAAAAATGTTGAAAAAAATTTCAAATTATACTTAATTAACTCCTTACCTTGTTCAAAAGGGGTCTTACGCCTCCTTTTTACAAGCGTAGAATCTTTAATACTTACCCTCGTGTTGAAACCTGAAAAAAAATCTAAGTGTCCTGCGTGCGCGCAGCCTCTTGCGCGCACGCTGTTCACCTCGGAACCGCCGCCTTCACCATACCGGAAGCGCAGGTTTCACGCGCATGCGCAGTGCATGCACGAAACCGGCACTTCGGGAATGAATACGGGTGAGTGCAGAGCGCGTACTCACCCGGGAACGGCCGAATTTTTGGGCCATTGTATTTTAATATCTAAACATAAATGTGAATTATTCTATTTTCCTAATATTTAATTGAACAATTTCTCAAAATACTTCTGCCGGTTTCCGAATCAGAGACATTTCGTGTGTTCAGCAAACATGATAAACACTGCACTACAGAAATACGGCAGCAAGATGATTTTAGGAACATGACCATCCGTGCTGCCCTTCATGAATCAGTTTTACGGAAATAGCATTTCGGTGCTCTATTGAGGAAGGCTGTAGAGAATGGCACAAATTTATCTGTTAGTAGAATCATAGAATGACACAGCACAGAACATAAGAACATAAGAACATAAGAAATAGGAGCAGGAGTAGGCCAATCGGCCCCTCGAGCCTGCTCCGCCATTCAATAAGACCATGGCTGATCTGATCCTAACCGCCAATCTACAATCTATCACAGAACCATCTCCTGCATCTAACAGAATTGCACACACGAAATAGGAGCAGAATCAGGCTACACAGTCCCTGGGCCCGCTCCACTAACCACAGGGCCATGACCGATCCGAACCTAGACTCATGTCCAAATTCCTGCCCGCTCCCCGTAACCCTTAATGCCCTTTACTTCTAGGAAACTGTCTATTTCTGTTTTAAATTTAATTAATGTTGTAGCTTCTACAGCTTTTTGTGGCAGCATATTCCATGGACCTACCACCCTCTGAGTGAAGTAGTTCCTCCTCATCTCAGTTTTGAAAGAGCAGCCCCTTATTCTAAGACTATGTCCCCTAGTTCTCGTCTCACCCGTCATCGGGAACATCCTCCCCGCATCCACCCGATCCAACCCCTTCACAATCTTATATGTTTCAATAAGATCGCCTCTCATTCTTCTGAACTCCAATGAGTAGAGTCCCAATCTACCCAACCTCTCCTCATATGACCGCCCCCTCATCCCCGGGATTAACCGAGTGAACCTTTTTTGCACTGCCTCGAGAGCAAGGATGTCTTTCCTTAAGTAAGGACACCAAAACTGTATGCAGTATTCCAGGTGCGGTCTCACCAATACCTTGTACAACTGAAGCAATACCTCCCTATTTTTATATTCTATCCCCCTAGCAATGAAAGCCAACATTCCGTTTGCCTTCTTAATCACTTGCTGCACCTGCATACTAACCTTTTGAGTTTCGTGCACCAAACCAGAAGGAGGCAATTCGCTAGTCCTGCCTGTGCCTGTGCCGGCTCTTTGAAAGAGCTCCAATTAATCCCACTCCCCTACTCTTTCTCCACAGCCCTGCACATGTTTCCCTTTCAAGTAATTATCCAATTCCATTTTGAAAACTGAGAGTTTGGAAAAACAATATTGTCAGAGGTGCTGGATCCTCTGCAGTGTCGATGCACTGTGTGTGGTGACTGACGAAGTTCCCTGATCCAGTGACATTAAAACTGGATACCGGGATTCTAATACAGTTTCTTAAAAAAAAATAATGAATTGATTTCAAATAGAATTTTTTAAAGATTTTATTCCGATCAAACGAGTCCTTATTTTGCTGAGTCGGTCTATACAATCCAATCACACGAGCTGTATAATCTGGTACAGAGGCAGTTATACAAAGAGGAGAAAGTTTTGCTACAGTTGTACAAAGTTCTGGTTAGATCACCTCTGGAGGACTCTGTACAGTTCTGGTCACGGCACCTCAGAAAAGTTTGACATTGGCCTCAGAAGCAGTGAAGCACAGATCCACCAGAATGTTTCCAGGGTCCAATGGTTAGATTATGACGGGAGATTACATAAACTAGGCTTGTATTCCTTGGAATCTAGAAGGTTAAGCGCTGATTTCATTGAGGCTTTTAGAATTATGAAAGGAATTGATAGGGTTAAAATAGAGAAACTTTTTTTTCACTTGATCATTGTGAACACGACCCTTACTTAGAAAAATGGTCGATAACTTTCAATGACGGTGGAGTAATGTCCTATTCTGCAGATTCTGTCATCACTCTACCCGCTGAAAGGCATTGAAAGGGTCTGGTAGCTCAGGTGTTGGGAAAACTCCATGTGTCATTATACAAGTCGGTTGCTTTACACGTGGTGCGTTGTGCTCTCACCTTGAAATACAAGTCTGTTCAATATCCAATACAAAGTGAATTGCAAACTTGAAGGAAAAGCACAGGAATACAAGTCACTGGTGAACACAAACCCCATGGTGCTAATTTTGAAAGTCATAGCAGTCAGCTTTTATAAAGTGAAATAAATGCGCATTGATAAGATTTGGAAATAGATGTTACTTATATTTGTGTCTTTTGTTGTTCCATTTATTAAACTTTCTGGCGTCTGCCTCCCGTTGAGTCTCTTCTTCCTCTACTGAATGAGAAAGGAGGGGGTTTGACGTTGACCAGACCCGCACTGCGCCTGATATTTGTGAGCTCATCCTTATATTTACTGTTTTATGCCCCTTTTTTCGGCGTCAGCTTAAGCTCATTATATTATACAAATATGGAACTATTAAGAGGGGTGACCCAAACTGCTCAAAGCCTTCGGTTTTAAGGAGGGTCTGAAAGGAGGTGAGGGAGGGGTAAAGGTGGAGGGGTTTAGGCAGGGAGTTCCAGAGCATGACGCCTACACAAATATTGCATCATGTTCGCATGTGCCTGCTGTCAGACCGCAGTGTTTTACAACGTTTTACATTGAAAAAATACAGTTATTAGATGGAGCTAAATTATCACTAAATGGCCCAGCGTGTTTTAAATTGTTTTCCCTAATGCCAGCTGTACAATAGCCACACATTCAATGTAGCCTCACACGGTGCGATGGCCTGTTCCAGTTCCATATATGTAGATGCAGAATAAATTTCCATCAGTTTATTTGAACCCAAGAACTTAATATATTTCTAACGGGTTTGATGGAGGAACATGAACCATCGACATGTTTTTATCATTTGATTTGAAATGAGTGCTCATAAAAGTATTTGGGTGGGAATTTACTGGATAACAGCACAGCTGGCAATGCTTGAGGAATATTTTCCTGCAGTCAAAGCAAACAGTGACAACTTGGAACTGTGCGTCAAAGAATCATAAAGGGAAAAAAACAGTTAAAATCTTCGTTTCTGGGTAGGTTCGAACCACCAACCTTTCGGTTAACAGCCGAACGCGCTAACCAATTGCGCCACAGTCACCGGATATACCCATGTAAGATTCCCTAAACCAGGGTGTCGGCGAGATAAAGATTCAGATTGCTGCGACCGGAATAGCAATTGCCCACTGTCAGTTTTACATTTCCAAATTAAAGAATGGGACATTCATTGTAGACACACAGAGACTGCCTGGTGCCGCACAGTGCAGACACATCCATGTCACCGCGAACCATCTCTCCTGCAACCGGTGCGGTCTCCCTTCCAACCTTTCGGTGCCTTGTTTGTTCCGAATGACTCTGATTGTCCCGAACCCAATGTTGCGTTTGATTTCCTGATCTGCAGTAACGAGAACAGTTAATGGCATCGATAACATCAGAGTAAATGTTCCAGTGTCTTAAACCAGGGACCGGTGTCTTGACCGCCTCTGGTCAATCGGGCGGTTCGTCCTTCATTCTCCTCTGATTCCCTTTCCCAAATCGGATCTAAAGATTCACAAAACGGTGGGTAACACGGTAGCATAGTGGTTAGCACTGTTGCTTCACAACGCCAGAAACCCGGGTTCGAATCCGGCCTCGGGTAACTCTGTGCGGAGTTTGTACATTCTCCCCGTGTCTGCGTGGGTTTCCTCCGGGTGCTCCAGTTCCCTCCCACAGTGCAAAGATGTGCGGGTTAGGTTGATTTGGCTATGATAAATTGACCCTTAGTGTTAGGGGGATTAAATACGGGGATAGGGTGGGATATGTGTCGGTGCAGGCTCGATGGGCCGAAATAGCCTCTATCTGTTCTGTGTGAAAACTGGCGAATGTATTTTATTTTTTGGATTTTCCTGCTCCTAACTGGCAATATTTTCCAAACTTCGTCGTTTGCATCATGTCCAGGGATGAGGGAATTCAGTTATGTGGAGAGACTATCGAAGCTGGGAATGTTCTCATTAGAGCAAAGAAGGATTAAGTGGCGATTTAATGCAGGTGTTCCAAATTATGGGGGGGGGGGGTGGTAATAGAGCAGTGAGGGTGAAACTGTTTCCACTGACAAGAGGGTCGGTAACAAGAGGACACTGATTTAAGATAATTGGTTAAAAAAATGCCGCGGCGGGGGAGGTGGTGTGGGGAGATTTTTCTTTACTCAGCGAGTTGTCACGGTCTGGGTGAGAGAGCGTGCACTGCTTGAGGGCGGGGAAAGCAGATTCAATAATAACTTTAAAAAAGGAAGTTAACATGAAAAGCATTGCAGGGCTATGGGGAAAGAGCAGGGGAGTGGGAATAATTGGATCGCTCTTTCAAAGAGTCGGCACAGGCACGGTGGGCCGAATGGCCTCCTACTGTGCTGTGTGATTCTATGATTCTGTGTCCGATCCTTGACAACAGCCTCTACCCGCGGTTTCCCACCTCTCCCATGTTCCTATCGTTGTCTCAATGGCAGCAACCGTGACGTCACACTCTGGAACGCTCACACCATCCAGGACACTGGAAGTGGAACTAGGAGAAGCCATTCTAGAGTTCGATGGGATTTTCGGCAATAATCGAGAAATGATGCAGAATTTAAACGAGGTCAATCACAGTCTAAAAGTTGTATATAGCAAGGATAAAATAAAAGGCAAATATGATAATGGATAGTAGGCAGGTGGGTGGAGTTAAGATACAGATCAGCCGTGATCTAATTAATTGGCGGAACAGGCTCGAGGGGCTGAATGGCCTCCTCCTATGTGTCTAACAACAACAACTAGTATTGATATAGCGCCTGTAACGTATTAAAATGTCCCAAAGCGCATCACATAAGGAGATATTAGGGCAGATGACCGAAAGCTTGTTTTAAGGAGCGTCTTAAAGAAGGAAAGAGAGCAGAGAGAGAGGTGGAGAGGATTAGGGAGGGAATTCTGGAGCTTAGGGCCTTGGCAAAATGAAGGCAAAGCCACCAATGGTGGAGCGATTAAATTCGGGGATGCACAAGAGGCCAGAATTAGAGGAGCGCCTCAGTCTCGGAGGGTTGTAGGGCTGGGCGAGATTATCAGAGATAGGGAGAGGCGAGCACATGGAAGGATTTGAAAACAAGGATGAACATTTTAATATCGAGGCGTTGCCTAACCGGGAGTCAATGTAGGACAGCGAGCATAGTCGTGAACGGGACTTGATGCGAGTTAGGGCGGAATTCAAATCCATGCGAACTTCACACAATTGATTAATAATCCATTGCTGAATAACTCGGCCCCCGCGTCCCAACCGAACACTTACACCAACTGCATGTGCCCAATATTACTGAAATATAAATGTTAAGTGTCAGTGCCACAAAAGCTTAAATAATCTTCCTCACGCACACGCCTTCAAGCAAACCATAGATAAAGACCCACTCCACCTGGGATGTGATTCGATTAACCACGAGAGATGAACTTTGATTTGATTTGCTATTAACATAAAGGGGGATTTAATATTTTCATGGCATTTAGGAAAATATTTGGAGAAGGTTGCTTATGGAAACTGAGAAAATGTTGTGTGTCGGTCTTTGAAGATTTGTGATCATTTTATTCAACAACTGATAGTCAGAACTTTCATAACTTGGATTAGAAAAAAGTAGGATAATACCAAACAACCCACACAACAATACAGCAACAGATGTCGGGTTCAAGTAGCTTTGACTCACTTCCAGCACTCTCATCTCCGCCTCAGAAGATCGTTGATTGAAATTGCTCTACACCAGCAGTGAACCGGCGGTAAACATTTGAACAGTTGAAGCCTGGAAACAGTTAAAATGTAGCACAAGTAGATGAAGTTTGCACGAGGGAATGTTTTTGCTGTATTACACAATATTACACAGTATTTGGAGCAGAGAAACAGGCCATTCAGCCCAACATGTCCAGCCCAACAGGACCGAGCCTCCTCCCACCCTCCTTCATCTAACTCCAGCAACATATCCTTCTACTACTTTCTCCATCATGTGTTTATCTAGATTTCCCTTAAATGCTTCCATGTTGTTCACCGCAATTAATGCTTGTGGTAGCGAGTTCCACATTCTAAGCACTCTCTGGGTCAATACATTTCTCCTGAATTACCTATTGGATTTATCAGTGACTACTTGCTATTTATGGCCCCTAGTTCTGATTTCTCCCGCAAGTGAAAACATCTTCTCTACGTCTATCAAACGCTTTCATAATCTTAACGACTTCTATCTGGTGACCCCTCAGTCTTCTATTTCCTATAGAAAGGTACCCCAGCCGATTCAATCTTGCCTGATAGGTATAACCTCTGAGTTCTGCTAGCATTCTAGTCAATCGTTTTTGTAACTTCTCCAGTGCCTCTATATCATTTTATAATACGGAGACCTGAACTGCTCACAGTACCCCAAGTGTCGTATAACCAAGGTTCTATTCGATTTTAAAATAACTTCTCTGTTTTTCCAGTTATATCTGAGCAGCAAACTCACCATTGCCCACAAATGCCTGTATGTTGGATCAGTACCCCAGTGGGAAAGAGGATTGTGATTTCCGGTTGTTACTCGCCATCCTATTTGTCAGTAATTTTCCCGTTAGCTGAAAATAAGACGAGAAAAAACGAGCAGATCCAACGAACCGGTCTGTAACACTATGCGGCATCTACACAGTTGTCTCTTGCACTTACAGTGAAGCAGGAGCCCGTTTTAACTCTTAATCCGCCAACATTAAGAATAACGTGTCTGAGAAAGACTGGATTTCATTGTGGTGACGTTAGAGCAGAGCAATGTTCAGTTGATTTGATGGCCGAGCGGCCAGCGGGCGGATTTGCAATTCGTATGCGGCTGCACTGTGAATTTTCCAGATTAATCGGAATAAAGCTTGAATTGAATCTATTGACATCCGTCTTGGTTATATTCAGGACGGAGATCCATAGATTTTTGGATATTAGAGAATCAAGGGATATGGGGATAGAGCTGAAAAGTGGAGTTGAGGTTTAAGAACAGCCATGATCTTAATGAATATTTGAGCATGCTCGAGGGGCCGTATGGCCAACTCCTGCTCCGAAATCTTATCTTGCTATGAAACTCACTGTGGCTCATTTCCATGCAATCACAACAGAGAAGAAAACTTGCCCTTTCACCTCCAGCTTCCCATTCCCATCGTCCAGGACCCCAAATCCCCTTTCCAGGTGAAACTGCAATTTACGTGTAATTCTTCCAACTCAGGATAGTGTATCAGCTGTTCCCAATGCGTTCTCCTCTACACTCGGGAGACCAAACGTAGATTGGGTGATTGCTTGTCTGAACACCTCCATTCAGCCCGCAAGCTTGACTCTGAGCTTCCGGTCGCTTGCCACTTTAAATCTCCGTCCTACTTCCACTCTGCTCTCTCTGTCATCAGCTTCCTCCACTGTTCCAATGTATTTCAAACGGAAGCTCGAGAAACAGCCCTTCATCTGTCGATTAGGCACTTTACAGCCTTCCAGACACAACATTGAGTTAAACAACTTCAGATCGTCATCACGGCTCCCATTGTCCTGGACAGCACGTGCTGCTAATGGTTCTGTTATTGCCATTTTTATCTCCTCTGGACTTGTCTTTTGTTTCTTTACTCGTCCCATTAATTTCTTACTTGTCCTGTTGCTACCCTCTTTTGCCTTGCATCATCATCCATTTTATCATTTAATACATCCTGCCCTCCATCCTATTACAACACCATTTATTCTTTCCTCCTCTCCGCCCACATTTTCTCCGGCTCTGTACTTTCTTATAAACTATTACATTTCTAAATTCTTCCAGTTGTGAAACATGTCACCGACCTGAAACATTAACTCTGTTTCACTCTCCACAGATGCTGCCTGACTTGTTGCGTGTTTCCAGTACTATTTGTTTTGAGTTCAGATTTCCAGCATTTTTCTGCGGATGAACAAACAAGGCCGAGTTTAATCTCCGGTCAAACTGGGCGGCAGTGACCGCTGCCTCCTTCTTTAAAAGCTGGTTCTTTCACTTCTCTAAACAGGGAACGTTAAGTGAGAGTAAACTGATCCATGGTGACACAAAATCAAAATACTGCGGGTGCTGGAAATCTGTGATTCTGGCCAGTTTTGTTCGTGCAGGGGCTTGACCAGAACGTCACACTTTTAAGACTGAGCTGGCCGAGCATGACGCAATCGCTTCTCCAAGATTCTTATTACAGGGAGACGGCTGTTGGCTTCGACCTGGTGCCTCAGTTTATTTCACAAGCCATGTACCGGGCTCGGTTGAATTCCAAGGTTTTTCAGGAAATCGAAAAGCCCTGAAGGTGCAGTGCATTCCGCTCAATCATCAATAACACAATCAGATCTTCCGCTTGTTAGCAGCACCTCCTTCCAAACATTTTACTCAGTATTTGGGAATTATTTTTGGCAGTTCGATTGAAAATGCGATAAGTCGAGGCATTTTTTTTTCCAACAGGGGTGCTGAAATCGCCGGAATGACACGAGACAGGAGTCGTATTTGAATAATTTAAAGGAGAATTATAAAAATCACCGATTGCTAATTGGATTAGGCACTTTACAACCTTCCGGACACAACACCGAGTTCAACAATTTCAGATCAGAATCTCTGCTCCCATTGTTCGGACAGCAGCTGTTGGTAATGATTCTGCTGTTGTCATTTACAGCCTCTCAGACACATCGCTTTTTCTCCCAGTATCACCCCCGTTTGCCTTGCACCATCATCTCCTTTGCCATTTAATCACTCCTGCCTTCCTCCCTATTACTGACCCTCCGTTTTGTTCTTTCCTCCCCCTCTCCCACCACTTTCCCTGCTTCTTGCTTTTACATCTCGAACTTTTCCCAACTCTGATGGAAGTTCATCGACCTGAAACGTTAAATCTGTTTCTTTCTTCACAGATGCTGAGCATTTCCAGCATTTTCTGTTCTTATTTCAGATTTCCGGCATTCGCATTATTTTGCTTTTGTCCGGCAAAAAGCCGAGACATTTGTTGTTTTCAACACGGCGACAGAAATGGCCGGGATGACACGTGACAGGAGTCGTTTCTGAATCATTTAAAGGTGGATTCTAAAAATCACCGAGTGTTAAGTTAAAATCACGGTTACAGTTTGTTTCCGTGTAAAAGGAGCGGATTGAAAATAACAATAAAACGCCAGGCAGCGCCCGCGGTGAGACAGACTCGAACTCCTGATGAAGTTGGCGCTGTGAAGTAACCGCTGAGCTAAAGCTGACCACGATCAAAGGGCCAGAAAACACTAAATATAAAGGATGAGCTCACAAATATCAGGCGCAGTGCGGGTCTGGTCAACGTCAAACCCCTCCTTTCTCATTCAATAGAGGAAGAAGAGACTCACCGGGAGTCAGACGGCAGAAAGATTCATAAATAGAACAAAGAAAACACAAATAAAGTAAGACCCACTTTCCACACATTCACTGTGAAATTCTTTCTCTCGGGCGAGTGGGTCAATAACCTGAGGTCGCAGGTTTAAAATCATTGGCAAATGATCTAGAGGGGAATGGAGTGATTTTTTTTACTCAGAGAGTTGTCGGGATCTGGAGCTCTCTATCTGAAGAGGTGCTGAAAGTTGATTCTATAAATAATTTTAAAGGGAGTTTCACAGGTACATGAGGATGGGGAACTTACAGGGTTAGGGACAAAAAGCGGGGGTGTGGGACTGAGCACGGCTGCTCTTTCTAACCCAGCACAGGCACGACGGGCCGAATGTCCTCCTCCTGTGCTGTGAGTTCCTATGATTCTATATATACACACCCACAGTTTATATTTTCACACGGCCTTGTTTGTAGTTCTAATTACTGTCTACACGCCATAAGTTTAATTGTTTTTCGGAAACTACTCGAACTGTTGTGTATTTGAGAAGTTTCCTAGTTTAGCTCGGCGCGATGTGAGCACCTCGTGGCGCAACGGCAGCGCGTCTGACTCCTTATCAGAAGACTGCGTGTTTAAATCACGTCGGGGTCTGAACTCTTTTAGCGTTGATTGAAGTCTGGATCATTCCGGGAGAACATTTTCTTTGCTTTTCCACAATAAACAGAACCTTGCTATGAAGTCTGTCTCACTAGTTCCCCAGTGTCAGGTAGAGAAGCGCCAGATACCCTCATTTATTTAATGTAACAAACAGACACAAAACACGTGTTCAGAAAAGTGTTCCACGCAGCTTGATAAACCCTGGCCCCTCCTCACTCCAGTGGATCTCCTAATGCGCTTCATCGAATGAGGCTATTAAGCCCATCCTGCCTGTGCCGGCTCTTTGAATGAACTGTCCAATTTAGTTCCACACCCCAGCGTTTATCCCCATAACCCTGCTAATGATTTCTCTTCAAATAGATGTCCAATTGACTCTTGAATGTTTCTATGGAATCTGATTCCACCATCCTTTCAGGTAATGCGTTCCAGATCTTAACAACCCTCGGTGTGAAAAGAAAACCTCCTAATCTACCCTGTAGTCCTTTTGCCAATTATTTTAAATCTGTGAACTTTGGTTGCCGATCCACTCGGCCTACTTGCTAAATCAAAACCCCTCCTAATTTTGAACACCTCTAGTAGGTAATTCCCGTATCCTTCTCTGAGGAGTACAATACCAAGTTAAGTTTTCCAATAGGAACAAATCCACTACGAAGCAGCTGCAACTAATTCCACAAAATACAATTGCACGGTGAAGAGAAAACATCTGCATGTCAGAAGTGGGATTCTGAGACTGCGGCCTGAAAGCAGGAGCTTCGACCGCTCGCCCATCCTGACTCAAGGAGAGCCTCGTCAATATGCCTGAATTTACCCACAGAGGCCCAAAGAATGTGCCACTCATTCTGGTCCTCCGTAACTACTGTAATTTTCAATGGCCCTGAATGACGTCACTTCTGTCCCACACTAAAAACTCTTAATCCTTCTACTCCGTTGCATTTTTACAGCCTATTTCACTGATAGAAACCACAAAAGTCACACAGGAAATTGATTTTTAAGTGATTACCGTTCTGATGGAGCTCACGAATTGTCCTCCCCTAATCGACTGAATCAGATTATTCTCGCTGGCTTCATTTTAACAGAATCATAGAATTATAGAATGATATAGCATAGTTGGAGGTCATTCGGCCCATCGTGCCTGTGCCGGCTCGTTGGTAGTGCTGTCCAATTAATCTCAGTCCCCTTCTATTTCCCCATAGCCCACTAAAATTTATCTTCAATTATTTATTCAGTTCTCCTTTGAAAGTTACTATTGGTTCTGCTTTCAGCGCCCTTTCAGACAGTGCATTCCAGATCACAACAAATGGCTTGTATCAAAAAAGTCACCTCTGATTCTTCCTCGACGTGGACCGGCTGCTCTCGGTCCCCAGGACGTGGCCATTCTAATTCTGTGACTGCAGCCAGTTTTGTTCAGACAGAGTTTTGACTGGAACATCACTCCTGCTTCGCAAAGGACAATGAAGCAGGGGAGATTATAACCTCAGAGAGTCTGAGGCCCGTCAGAAATGTTTGTGTTTTTGAATCCTTAACTCTTTCTGTTCCTTTTAAAGCTTTAACCGTTTATTATACAACACTTGAAGTGGAAAACTACAGGGCTATGGGGAAAGAGCTGGGGATTGGGATTAAATGGATAGCTCTCACAGTGAGGGCACAGGCACAGTGGGCTGAATGACCTCCTTCTGTGCGTTATCATTCTATAATTCTCTGATTCTGCGGCACCTACAATACAGTGAAGCGGAGGCCAGTTTTCAATCTTAAACCGGGAACTATAATATTAAGCGAAAGGTGCTGCATATTCAGCGAAGTGACACTGCCGCAGGAATTCAGAACTGGGGGTCGCCGTGAAAGCAACATGAAAGTTTGAAAACATATTCACGCAGCGGGGAGCTCGAACCAATGACTCCTGAAATTAAGAGTCTGATGCGCTTCCGACTGAACCAGCCGGGCCTGGTGAAACTTTCCGTCTTTGTCGCTTATTACAGCGCGGCAGCTGTTGGCTCCGTCCCACGGGTTCAACTTGTTCTACCAACCACGGACCAAGTCCTCCAGAATTCCAAGGTGTAGAAGGAAGTCTACCATCAAATTATTCATTGGTCACTGGGGTTCAGGCAATATTCTGATGGCCTTTGTCCTTGTCAATATCTCTTGTTTATTTCCCGGTATTTCCCGATACTCTCTGTATCTCTGGCTATGTCTATCTGTGCGTGTCCTCCTGCAGGTTGATTTTGAACAAATACCTGTGTTTGTATCTGTTGCATTAAATAAACGGGGGCATCAGCCGCTTCTCTCCATGGCACTGGGGAACTAGTGAGACAGACATTAGAGTAAGGTTCTGGTTATGTGGAAAAGCAAAGAATGCTAGAGTAGTTTCACTACCAGTAATGTTAGAGTAGAGACTCAACGAGTAATGTTCAAGTAGAGACACCACCAGTAATGTTAGAGAAGAGTCACAAACATTAATGTTAGAGTAGAGTCACCACCAGTAATGTTAGAGAAGAGTCACCACCAGTAATGTTAGAGTAGAGTCACCACCAGTAATGTTAGAGTAGAGTCACCACCAGTAATATTAAAGTAGAGTCACCACCAGTAATGTTAGATTAGGGTCACCACCAGTAATGGTACAGTAGAGACAACACCAGTAATGTTAAAGTACAATCACCACCAGTAATGTTAGATTAGGGTCACCACCAGTAATGTTAAAGTAGAGACACCACCAGTAATGTTAGAGTAGGGTCAACACCAGTAATGTTAGTTTAGGGTCAGCGCCAGTAACGTTAGAGTAGAGTCATCAAAATTAATGTTAGAGTAGGGTCACCACGAGTAATGTTAGATTAGAATCACCGCCAGTAATGTTAGAGTAGAGTCACCAACAGTAATGATAGCGTGCATCCCCACCAGTAATGTTAGAGTAGAATCACCTCCAGTAATGTTAGAGTAGAATCACCACCAGTAATGTTAGAGTAGGTCACCACCAGTAATGTTAGATATGTTCACCGCCAGTAACGTTATAGTAGAGTCACCACCAGTAATGATCGAGCAGAGTCACCACCAGTAATGTTAGAGTAGAATCACCTCTAATAATGTTAGATTAGAATCACCTCCAGTAATGTTAGAGTAGAGTCACCACCAGTAATGTTACATTAGAATCACCACCAGTAATGTTAGTGTAGAATCAGCACCAGTAATGTTAGATTAGAATCATCACCAGTAATGTTAGTGTAGATACAGAACCAGTAATGTTAGATTAGTATCACCACCAGTAATGTTAGTGTCGAATCAACACCAGTAATGTTAGAGTAGAATCACCACCAGTAATGTTAGATTGGAATCACCACCAGTAATGTTAGATTGGAATCACCACCAGTAATGTTAGATTAGAATCACCACCAGTAATGGTAGAGCAGAGTCACAACCAGTAATGTTAGAGTAGAATCACCACCATTAATGTTATAGTAGAATCACCACCAGTAAGGTTAGATTAGAATCACCACCTGTAATGTTAGATTAGGATCACCACCAGTAATGTTAGAGTAGGTCAACACCAGTAATGTTAGATATGTTCACCGCCAGTAACGTTATAGTAGAGTCACCACCAGTAATGATCGAGCAGAGTCACCACCAGTAATGTTAGAGTAGAATCACCACCAGTAATGTTAGATTAGGGTCACCGGCAGTAAAGTTATAGTAGAGTCACCATCAGTAATGTTAGAGTAGGGTCACCAAAATTAATGCAGATTCGGGTCACCACCAGTTACGTTAGAGTAGGGTCACCAACGGTAATGTTAGAGTATGGTCACCAACAGTAATGTTAGAATAGGCTTCAGCACCAGGAATGAGAGAGTTAGGTCCCCAACAGCAATGTTAGTGCAGGGTCACCACCATTAATGTTAGATCAGGGTCACCACCAATAATAAAAGCGTAGTTTCAACACCAGTAATGGTTGAGTAGAATCACCACCAGTAATGTTAGTGCAGGTTGAACACTAGTAATGTTAATGTTCATCACCGACATTAATGTTAGAGTAGAGTCACCACCAGTAATGTTAGAGTAGAGTCGCCAACAGTAATGTTAGATTAGACTCACCACGAGTAAGGTTAGCGGAGAGTCACCACCAGTAATGTTAGAGTAGAATCACCTCCAGTAATGTTAGAGTAGAATCACCTCTAATAATGTTAGATTAGAATCACCTCCAGTAATGTTAGAGTAGAGTCACCACCAGTAATGTTACATTAGAATCACCACCAGTAATGTTAGTGTAAAATCAGCACCAGTAATGTTAGATTAGAGTCATCACCAGTAATGTTAGTGTAGATACAGAACCAGTAATGTTAGATTAGTATCACCACCAGTAATGTTAGTGTCGAATCAACACCAGTAATGTTAGAGTAGAATCACCACCAGTAATGGTAGAGCAGAGTCACAACCAGTAATGTTAGAGTAGAATCACCACCATTAATGTTATAGTAGAATCACCACCAGTAAGGTTAGATTAGAATCACCACCAGTAATGTTAGATTAGGATCACCACCAGTAATGTTAGAGTAGGTCACCACCAGTAATGTTAGATATGTTCACCGCCAGTAACGTTATAGTAGAGTCACCACCAGTAATGATCGAGCAGAGTCACCACCAGTAATGTTAGAGTAGAATCACCACCAGTAATGTTAGATTAGGGTCACCGGCAGTAAAGTTATAGTAGAGTCACCATCAGTAATGTTAGAGTAGGGTCACCAAAATTAATGCAGATTCGGGTCACCACCAGTTACGTTAGAGTAGGGTCACCAACGGTAATGTTAGAGTATGGTCACCAACAGTAATGTTAGAATAGGCTTCAGCACCAGGAATGAGAGAGTTAGGTCCCCAACAGCAATGTTAGTGCAGGGTCACCACCATTAATGTTAGATCAGGGTCACCACCAATAATAAAAGCGTAGTTTCAACACCAGTAATGGTTGAGTAGAATCACCACCAGTAATGTTAGTGCAGGTTGAACACTAGTAATGTTAATGTTCATCACCGACATTAATGTTAGAGTAGAGTCACCACCAGTAATGTTAGAGTAGAGTCGCCAACAGTAATGTTAGATTAGACTCACCACGAGTAAGGTTAGCGGAGAGTCACCACCAGTAATGTTAGAGTAGAATCACCTCCAGTAATGTTAGAGTAGAATCACCTCCAATAATGTTAGATTAGAATCACCTCCAGTAATGTTAGAGTAGAGTCACCACCAGTAATGTTAGAGAAGAGTCACCACCAGTAATGTTAGAGTAGAGTCACCACCAGTAATGTTAGAGTAGAGTCACCACCAGTAATATTAAAGTAGAGTCACCACCAGTAATGTTAGATTAGGGTCACCACCAGTAATGTTACAGTAGAGACAACACCAGTAATGTTAAAGTACAATCACCACCAGTAATGTTAGATTAGGGTCACCACCAGTAATGTTAAAGTAGAGACACCACCAGTAATGTTAGAGTAGGGTCAACACCAGTAATGTTAGTTTAGGGTCAGCGCCAGTAACGTTAGAGTAGAGTCATCAAAATTAATGTTAGAGTAGGGTCACCACGAGTAATGTTAGATTAGAATCACCGCCAGTAATGTTAGAGTAGAGTCACCAACAGTAATGATAGCGTGCATCCCCACCAGTAATGTTAGAGTAGAATCACCTCCAGTAATGTTAGAGTAGAATCACCACCAGTAATGTTAGAGTAGGTCACCACCAGTAATG
Organism: Squalus acanthias; assembly: GCA_030390025.1. NCBI lineage: Eukaryota > Metazoa > Chordata > Chondrichthyes > Squaliformes > Squalidae > Squalus > Squalus acanthias. The sequence goes on along the minus strand of JASTWF010000978.1, from coordinate 81,619 downwards.
TTAGATATGTTCACCGCCAGTAACGTTATAGTAGAGTCACCACCAGTAATGATCGAGCAGAGTCACCACCAGTAATGTTAGAGTAGAATCACCTCTAATAATGTTAGATTAGAATCACCTCCAGTAATGTTAGAGTAGAGTCACCACCAGTAATGTTACATTAGAATCACCACCAGTAATGTTAGTGTAGAATCAGCACCAGTAATGTTAGATTAGAATCATCACCAGTAATGTTAGTGTAGATACAGAACCAGTAATGTTAGATTAGTATCACCACCAGTAATGTTAGTGTCGAATCAACACCAGTAATGTTAGAGTAGAATCACCACCAGTAATGTTAGATTGGAATCACCACCAGTAATGTTAGATTGGAATCACCACCAGTAATGTTAGATTAGAATCACCACCAGTAATGGTAGAGCAGAGTCACCACCATTAATGTTAGAGTAGAATCACCACCAGTAAGGTTAGATTAGAATCACCACCTGTAATGTTAGATTAGGATCACCACCAGTAATGTTAGAGTAGGTCAACACCAGTAATGTTAGATATGTTCACCGCCAGTAACGTTATAGTAGAGTCACCACCAGTAATGATCGAGCAGAGTCACCACCAGTAATGTTAGAGTAGAATCACCACCAGTAATGTTAGATTAGGGTCACCGGCAGTAAAGTTATAGTAGAGTCACCATCAGTAATGTTAGAGTAGGGTCACCAAAATTAATGCAGATTCGGGTCACCACCAGTTACGTTAGAGTAGGGTCACCAACGGTAATGTTAGAGTATGGTCACCAACAGTAATGTTAGAATAGGCTTCAGCACCAGGAATGAGAGAGTTAGGTCCCCAACAGCAATGTTAGTGCAGGGTCACCACCATTAATGTTAGATCAGGGTCACCACCAATAATAAAAGCGTAGTTTCAACACCAGTAATGGTTGAGTAGAATCACCACCAGTAATGTTAGTGCAGGTTGAACACTAGTAATGTTAATGTTCATCACCGACATTAATGTTAGAGTAGAGTCACCACCAGTAATGTTAGAGTAGAGTCGCCAACAGTAATGTTAGATTAGACTCACCACGAGTAAGGTTAGCGGAGAGTCACCACCAGTAATGTTAGAGTAGAATCACCTCCAGTAATGTTAGAGTAGAATCACCTCTAATAATGTTAGATTAAAATCACCTCCAGTAATGTTAGAGTAGAGTCACCACCAGTAATGTTACATTAGAATCACCACCAGTAATGTTAGTGTAGAATCAGCACCAGTAATGTTAGATTAGAGTCATCACCAGTAATGTTAGTGTAGATACAGAACCAGTAATGTTAGATTAGTATCACCACCAGTAATGTTAGTGTCGAATCAACACCAGTAATGTTAGAGTAGAATCACCACCAGTAATGGTAGAGCAGAGTCACAACCAGTAATGTTAGAGTAGAATCACCACCATTAATGTTATAGTAGAATCACCACCAGTAAGGTTAGATTAGAATCACCACCAGTAATGTTAGATTAGGATCACCACCAGTAATGTTAGAGTAGGTCACCACCAGTAATGTTAGATATGTTCACCGCCAGTAACGTTATAGTAGTGTCACCACCAGTAATGATCGAGCAGAGTCACCACCAGTAATGTTAGAGTAGAATCACCACCAGTAATGTTAGATTAGGGTCACCGGCAGTAAAGTTATAGTAGAGTCACCATCAGTAATGTTAGAGTAGGGTCACCAAAATTAATGCAGATTCGGGTCACCACCAGTTACGTTAGAGTAGGGTCACCAACGGTAATGTTAGAGTATGGTCACCAACAGTAATGTTAGAATAGGCTTCAGCACCAGGAATGAGAGAGTTAGGTCCCCAACAGCAATGTTAGTGCAGGGTCACCACCATTAATGTTAGATCAGGGTCACCACCAATAATAAAAGCGTAGTTTCAACACCAGTAATGGTTGAGTAGAATCACCACCAGTAATGTTAGTGCAGGTTGAACACTAGTAATGTTAATGTTCATCACCGACATTAATGTTAGAGTAGAGTCACCACCAGTAATGTTAGAGTAGAGTCGCCAACAGTAATGTTAGATTAGACTCACCACGAGTAAGGTTAGCGGAGAGTCACCACCAGTAATGTTAGAGTAGAATCACCTCCAGTAATGTTAGAGTAGAATCACCTCCAATAATGTTAGATTAGAATCACCTCCAGTAATGTTAGAGTAGAGTCACCACCAGTAATGTTACATTAGAATCACCACCAGTAATGTTAGTGTAGAATCACCACCAGTAATGTTAGATTAGAATCATCACCAGTAATGTTAGTGTAGATACAGAACCAGTAATGTTAGATTAGTATCACCACCAGTAATGTTAGTTTCGAATCAACACCAGTAATGTTAGAGTAGAATCACCACCAGTAATGTTAGATTGGAATCACCACCAGTAATGTTAGATTGGAATCACCACCAGTAATGTTAGATTAGAATCACCACCAGTAATGGTAGAGCAGAGTCACAACCAGTAATGTTAGAGTAGAATCACCACCATTAATGTTATAGTAGAATCACCACCAGTAAGGTTAGATTAGAATCACCACCAGTAATGTTAGATTAGGATCACCACCAGTAATGTTAGATTAGAATCACCACCAGCAATGTTAGATTAGAATCACCACCAGTAATGTTAGATTAGAATCACCACCATTAATGTTAGAGTAGAATCACCACCAGGAATGTTAGAGTAGAATGACTACTAGTAATGTTAGATTACAATAACCACCAGTAATGTTAGAGTAGAATCACCATTAGCAATGTTAGAGTAGAATTACCACCAGTAATGTTAGAGTAGAATGACTACCAGTAATGTTAGATTACAATAACCACCAGTAATGTTAGAGTAGAATCACCATTAGCAATGTTAGAGTAGAATTACCACCAGTAATGTTCGAGTAGAATCAACACGAGTAATGTTAGAGTATTATCATCACCAGTAATGTTAGATTAGAAGCACCGCCAGTAATGTTAGAGTAGTATCACCACCAGTAATGTTAGAGCAGCATCACCACGAGTAATGTTAGAGTAGTACAACCACCAGTATTGTTAGGTTAGAATCACCGCCAGTAATGTTAGAGTAGAATCACCACCAGTAATGTTAGAGTAGAATCACCAGCAGTTATGTTAGATTGGAAACACCAGCAGTAATGTTAGAGAAGAATCAGCATCAGTAATGTTAGATTGGAATCACCACCAGTAATGTTAGAATAGAATCACCACCAGTAATTGTAGAGTAGAATCACCACCAGTAATGTTAGACTAGAATCACCTCCAGTAATGTTAGACAAGAGTCACTACCAGTAATGTTAGATTGGAATCACCAACATTCATGTTAGATTTGAATCACCATCAGTAATGTTCAAGTAGAATCACCACCAATAATGTTAGAGTAGAATCACCACCAGTACGGTTAGAGCAGAGTCACCACCAGTAATGTTAGAGTTGAATCACCAACAGTAATGTTAGAGTAGAATCACTATCAGTAATGTTAGAGTAGAATCACCATCAGTAATTTTAGATTAGAATCACCACCAGTAATTTTATAGTAGAATCACCACACGTAATGTTAGATTAGAATCACCACCAGTAATGTTAGCTTAGAATCACCACCAGTAATGTTAGAGTAGTGTCACCACCAGTAATGTTAGAGTAGAGTCACCACCTGTAATGTTAGAGTATAGTCACAACCAGTAATGTTAGATTAGAATCACCACCAGTAATGTTAGAGTAGACTCACCAATAATAATGTTAGAGTAGAGTCAGCACCAATAATGTGAGAGTAGACTCAAAACCAATAATGTTAGAGTACGGTCACCGCCAATAATGTTAGAGTAGAGCAACACCAGCAATGTTAGAGTAGAGCAACACCAGTAATTTTAGAGTAAGGTCACCAACATTAATGACAGAATAGACTCATCACCAGTAATGTCAGATTAGAAGCATCACCAGTAATGCTAGCATAGGGTCGCAACCATTAATGTGTGATTAGAGTGCACCCCAGTAATGTTAGATTAGAATCACCACCAGTAATGTTAGATTAGAATCACCACCAGTAAGGTTAGATTACAATCACCACCAGTAAAGTTAGATTAGCATTACCACCAGTAATGTTAGAGTAGAATCACCTCCAGTAATGTTAGAGTAGAATAACCTCTAATAATGTTAGATTAGAATCACCTCCAGTAATGTTAGAGTAGAGTCACCACCAGTAATGTTACATTAGAATCACCACCAGTAATGTTAGTGTAGAATCAGCACCAGTAATGTTAGATTAGAATCATCACCAGTAATGTTAGTGTAGATACAGAACCAGTAATGTTAGATTAGTATCACCACCAGTAATGTTAGTGTCGAATCAACACCAATAATGTTAGAGTAGAATCACCACCATTAATGTTATAGTAGAATCACCACCAGTAAGGTTAGATTAGAATCACCACCAGTAATGTTAGATTAGGATCACCACCAGTAATGTTAGATTAGAATCACCACCAGCAATGTTAGATTAGAATCACCACCAGTAATGTTAGATTAGAATCACCACCAGTAATGTTAGATTAGAATAACCACCATTAATGTTAGAGTAGAATCACCACCAGGAATGTTAGAGTAGAATGACTACCAGTAATGTTAGATTACAATAACCACCAGTAATGTTAGAGTAGAATCACCATTAGCAATGTTAGAGTAGAATTACCACCAGTAATGTTAGAGTAGAATGACTACCAGTAATGTTAGATTACAATAACCACCAGTAATGTTAGAGTAGAATCACCATTAGCAATGTTAGAGTAGAATCACCACGAGTAATGTTTGTGTAGAATCACCACGAGTATTGTTAGATTAGAATCACCGCCAGTAATGTTAGAGCAGTATCACCACCAGTATTGTAAGATTAGAATCACCACCAGTAATGTTAGAGTAGTATCATCACCAGTAATTTTAGATTAGAATCATCACCAGTAATGTTAGAGAAGAGTCACCACCAGTAATTTTAGAGTAGAATCACCACCAGCAATTTTAGAATAGGGTCGCAACCATTTAGGTGAGATTAGATTCACCACAAGTAATAATAGATTAGGGTCACCACCAGCAATTTTAGAATAGGGTAACCACCACTAATCTGAGATTAGAGTCACCACCAGTAAGGTTAGATTAGAATCACCAGCAGTAATGTTAAATTAGAATCACCACCAGTAATGTTAGATTACAATCACCACCAGTAAAGTTAGATTAGAATCACCACCAGTAATGTTAGAGTAGAATCACCACCAGTAATGTTAGATTAGAATCACCACCAGTAATGTTAGCTTAGAATCACCACCAGTAATGTTAGAGTAGTGTCACCACCAGTAATGTTAGAGTAGAGTCACCACCTGTAATGTTAGAGTATAGTCACAACCAGTAATGTTAGATTAGAATCACCACCAGTAATGTTAGAGTAGACTCACCAATAATAATGTTAGAGTAGAGTCAGCACCAATAATGTGAGAGTAGACTCAAAACCAATAATGTTAGAGTACGGTCACCGCCAATAATGTTAGAGTAGAGCAACACCAGCAATGTTAGAGTAGAGCAACACCAGTAATTTTAGAGTAAGGTCACCAACATTAATGACAGAATAGACTCATCACCAGTAATGTCAGTTTAGAAGCATCACCAGTAATGCTAGCATAGGGTCGCAACCATTAATGTGTGATTAGAGTGCACCCCAGTAATGTTAGATTAGAATCACCACCAGTAATGTTAGATTTGAATCACCACCAGTAAGGTTAGATTACAATCACCACCAGTAAAGTTAGATTAGCATTACCACCAGTAATGTTAGAGTAGAATCACCTCCAGTAATGTTAGAGTAGAATAACCTCTAATAATGTTAGATTAGAATCACCTCCAGTAATGTTAGAGTAGAGTCACCACCAGTAATGTTACATTAGAATCACCACCAGTAATGTTAGTGTAGAATCAGCACCAGTAATGTTAGATTAGAATCATCACCAGTAATGTTAGTGTAGATACAGAACCAGTAATGTTAGATTAGTATCACCACCAGTAATGTTAGTGTCGAATCAACACCAATAATGTTAGAGTAGAATCACCACCATTAATGTTATAGTAGAATCACCACCAGTAAGGTTAGATTAGAATCACCACCAGTAATGTTAGATTAGGATCACCACCAGTAATGTTAGATTAGAATCACCACCAGCAATGTTAGATTAGAATCACCACCAGTAATGTTAGATTAGAATCACCACCAGTAATGTTAGATTAGAATAACCACCATTAATGTTAGAGTAGAATCACCACCAGGAATGTTAGAGTAGAATGACTACCAGTAATGTTAGATTACAATAACCACCAGTAATGTTAGAGTAGAATCACCATTAGCAATGTTAGAGTAGAATTACCACCAGTAATGTTAGAGTAGAATGACTACCAGTAATGTTAGATTACAATAACCACCAGTAATGTTAGAGTAGAATCACCATTAGCAATGTTAGAGTAGAATCACCACGAGTAATGTTTGTGTAGAATCACCACGAGTATTGTTAGATTAGAATCACCGCCAGTAATGTTAGAGCAGTATCACCACCAGTATTGTAAGATTAGAATCACCACCAGTAATGTTAGAGTAGTATCATCACCAGTAATTTTAGATTAGAATCATCACCAGTAATGTTAGAGAAGAGTCACCACCAGTAATTTTAGAGTAGAATCACCACCAGCAATTTTAGAATAGGGTCGCAACCATTTAGGTGAGATTAGATTCACCACAAGTAATAATAGATTAGGGTCACCACCAGCAATTTTAGAATAGGGTAACCACCACTAATCTGAGATTAGAGTCACCACCAGTAAGGTTAGATTAGAATCACCAGCAGTAATGTTAAATTAGAATCACCACCAGTAATGTTAGATTACAATCACCACCAGTAAAGTTAGATTAGAATCACCACCAGTAATGTTAGAGTAGAGTCACCACCCGTAATGTTAGAGTAGAATCACCACCAGTAATTTTACAGTAGAGTCACAACCAGTAATTTTACAGTAGAATCACCACCAGTAATTTTAGAGTAGAATCACCATCAGGAAAGTTCGATTGGAATCACCACCAGTAATGTTAGAGTAGAATCACCACCAGTAATATTAGAGTAGAGTCACCACATGTAATGTTAGAGTTGAATCACCAACAGTAATGTTAGAGTAGAATCAACATCAGTAATGTTAGAGGAGAGTCACCACCTGTAATGTTAGAGTAGAATTACCACCAGCAATTTTAGAGTAAAATCACCACCAGTAATGTTAGAGTAGAATCACCACCAGTATTGTTAGAGTAGAATCACCATCAGAAATGTTAGAGTAGTATCACCATCAGTAATGTTACAATAGATTCACCATCAGTAATGTTAGAGTAGAATCACCACCAGTAATTTTAGAGTAGTATCACCACCAGTAATGTTACAGTAGAATCACCACCATTAATTTTAGAGTAGAATCACCATCAGTAATGTTACAGTAGAATCACCACCAGTAATGTTAGAGTAGAGTCACCACCAATAATGTTAGAGTAGAATCACCACCAGTAATGTTAGAGAGTAGAATCGTCACCAGTAATGTTAGATTAAAATCACCACCAGTAACGTTAGATTAGAATCATCACCAGTAATGTTAGATTAGAATCATCACCAGTAATGTTAGATTAGAATCATCACCAGTAATGTTAGATTAGAATCACCCCCAGTAATGTTAGAGTTGAATCAAAACCAGTAATGTTAGAGTAGAATCACCTCCAGTAATTTTAGAGTAGAATCACCATCAGTAATATTAGAGTAGAATCACCACTAGTAATTTTATAGTAGAATCACCACCAGTAATGTTAGATTAGAATCACCACAAGTAATGTTAGCTGAGAATAACCACCAGTAATGTTGATTAGAGTCAACACCTGAAATGTTAGAGTAGGGTCAACACCATTAATGTTATTGTAGAGTCACCACCAGTAATGTTAGAGTAGAGTTAGCACCAGTAATGTTAGAGTAGAGTCACCAGCAGTAATGTTAGAGTAGAATCACCACCAGTAATGTTAGAGTAGAGTCACCACCAGTAATGTTAGAGTGGAGTCACCACCAATAATGTTAGATTAGAATCACCACCAGTAATGTTAGACTAGAGTCACCACCAGTAATGTTGGAGTAGAGTCACCACCAGTAATCTTAGATTAGAATCACCACCAGTAATGTCAGAGTAGAGTCACCACCAGTAATGTTAGATTAGAGTCACCACCAGTAATGTTAGAGTAGAGTCACAACCAGTATTGTTAGATTAGAATCACCACCAGTAATGTTATAGTCGACTCACCAATAATAATGTTAGAGTAGAGTCACCACCAGTAATGTTAGAGTAGATTCAAAACCAATAATGTTAGACTACGGTCACCACCAGTAATGTTAGAGTAGAGCAACACCAGAATGTTAGAGTAGATCAACACCAGTAATTTTTGAGTAAGGTCACCACCATTAATGACAGAATAGACTCACCACCAGTAATGTCAGATTCGAAGCATCACCAGTAATGTTAGCATATGGTCGCAACCATTAATCTGTGATTAGAGTCAATACCAGTAATGTTAGATTAGAATCACCACCAGCAATGTTAGATTAGAATCACCACCAGTAAGGTTAGATTGCAATCACCACCAGTAAAGTTAGATTAGAATCACCACCAGTAATGTTAGAGCAGAATCACCACCAATAATGTTAGAGTGGAGTCATCACCAGTAATATTACAGCATAATCACCACCAGTAATGCTAGATAAGAATCACCACCAGTCATGTTAGAGTCGAGACAACACCAGTAATGTTAGAGTAGAATCACCACCAGTAATGTTAGAGTAGGGTCACCACCAGTAAGGTTAGATTAGAATCACCACCAGTAATGTTAGATTAGAATCACCACCAGTAATGTTTTCTTAGAATCACCACCAGTAATGTTAGGTTAGAATCACCACCAGTAATGTTAGAGTAGAGTCACCATCAGCAATGTTAGAGTAGAATCACCACCAGTAATGTTTGGGTAGAATCACCACGAGTATTGTTAGAGTAGAATCACCGCCAGTAATGTTAGAGCAGTATCACCACCAGTATTGTAAGATTAGAATCACCACCAGTAATGTTAGAGTAGAATCACCACCAGTAATGTTAGAGCAGTATCACCACCAGTATTGTAGGATTAGAATCACCGCCAGTAATGTTAGAGTAGAATCACCACCAGTAATGTTACAGTAGAATCACCACCAGTAATGTTAGATTGGAATCACCAGTAATAATGTCAGAGAAGAATCACCATCAGTAATGTTAGATTAGAATCCACACCAGTAATGTTAGAGTAGAAACACCACCAGTAATGTTAGAGTAGAATCATTCACCAGTAATGTGAGAGTAGAATCACAAACAGTAATGTTTGAGTAGAATCACCACCAGTATTGTTAGAGAATAGTTACCACCAGTAATTTTAGAGTAGAATCACCACCAGCAATTTTAGAATAGGGTCGCAACCATTTATGTGAGATTAGAGTCACCACCAGTAATAATAGATTAGGGTCACCACCAGCAATTTTAGAATAGGGTAACCACCACTAATCTGAGATTAGAGTCACCACCAGTAAGGTTAGAATAGAATCACCAGCAATAATGTTAAATTAGAATCACCACCAGTAAGGTTAGATTACAATCACAACCAGTAAAGTTAGATTAGAATAACCACCAGTAATGTTAGAGTAGAGTCACCACCCGTAATGTTAGAGTAGAATCACCACCAGTAATTTTACAGTAGAGTCACAACCAGTAATTTTACAGTAGAATCACCACCAGTAATTTTAGAGTAGAATCACCATCAGTAAAGTTCGAGTAGAATCACCACCAGTAATGTTAGAGTAGAATCACCACCAGTAATATTAGAGTAGAGTCACCACATGTAATGTTAGAGTTGAATCACCAACAGTAATGTTAGAGTAGAATCAACATCAGTAATGTTAGAGTAGAGTCACCACCTGTAATGTTAGAGTAGAATTACCACCAGCAATTTTAGAGTAAAATCACCACCAGTAATGTTAGAGTAGAATCACCACCAGTAATGTTAGAGTAGAATCACCATCAGAAAAGTTAGAGTAGTATCACCATCAGTAATGTTACCATAGATTCACCATCAGTAATGTTAGAGTAGAATCACCACCAGTAATTTTAGAGTAGTATCACCACCAGTAATGTTAGAGTAGAATCACCTCCAGTAATTTTAGAGTAGAATCACCATCAGTAATGTTAGAGTAGAATCACCACCAGTAATTTTAGAGTAGAATCACCAACAATAATGTTAGAGTAGAATCACCACCAGTAATGTTAGAGAGTAGAATCGTCACCAGTAATGTTAGATTAAAATCACCACCAGTAACGTTAGATTAGAATCACCACCAGTAATGTTAGATTAGAATCATCACCAGTAATGTTAGATTAGAATCACCCCCAGTAATGTTAGAGTAGGGTCACCACCAGTAATGTTAGAGTAGAATCAACTCCATTAATTTTAGAGTAGAATCACCATCAGTAATATTAGAGTAGAATCACCACTAGTAATTTTATAGTAGAATCACCACCAGTAATGTTAGATTAGAATCACCACAAGTAATGTTAGCTGAGAATAACCACCAGTAATGTTGATTAGAGTCAACACCAGTAATGTTAGAGTAGGGTCAACACCATTAATGTTATTGTAGAGTCACCACCAGTAATGTTAGAGTAGAGTCCGCACCAGTAATGTTAGAGTAGAGTCACCAGCAGTAATGTTAGAGTAGAATCAACACCAATAATGTTAGATTAGAATCACCACCAGTAATGTTAGATTAGAATCACCACCAGTAATGTTAGAGTAGAGTCACCACCAGTAATGTTAGATTAGAGTCACCACCAGTAATGTTAGAGTAGAGTCACAACCAGTAATGTTAGATTCGAATCACCACCAGTAATGTTATAGTAGACTCACCAATAATAATGTTAGAGTAGAGTCACCACCAGTAATGTTAGAGTAGATTCAAAACCAATAAAGTTAGACTACGGTCACCACCAGTAATGTTAGAGTAGAGCAACACCAGCAATGTTAGAGTAGATCAACACCAGCAATTTTTGAGTAAGGTCACCACCATTAATGACAGAATAGACTCACCACCAGTAATGTCAGATTAGAACCATCACCAGTAATGTAAGCATATGGTCGCAACCATTAATCTGTGATTAGAGTCAACACCAGTAATGTTAGATTGGAATCACCACGAGTAATGTTAGATTAGAATCACCACCAGTAAGGTTAGAATACAATCACCACCAGGAAAGTTAGATTAGAATGACCACCAGTAATGTTAGAGTGGAGTCATCAACAGTAATGTTAGAGCAGAATCACCAGCAGTAATGTTAGAATAGAATCACCACCAGTAATGTTAGAGTCGAGACACCACCAGTAATGTTAGAGTAGAATCAAAACCAGTAATGTTAGAGAAGAGTCACCACCAGTAATGTTAGAGTAGGGTTACCACCAGTAATGTTACAGTAGAATCACCACCAGTAATGTTAGAGTAGAATCGTCACCAGTAATGTTAGATTAGAATCACCATCAGTAACGTTAGATTAGAATCAACACCAGTAATGTCAGATTAGAATCATCACCAGTAATGTTAGATTAGAATCACCCCCAGTAATGTTAGAGTTGAATCACCACCAGTAATGTTAGATTAGAATCATCACCAGTAATGTTAGAATAGGGTAACCACCATTAACTTGAGATTAGTGTCACCACCAGTGAGGTTAGATTAGAATCACCACCAGTAACGTTAGAGTAGAATCACCAGCAGTAATGTTAGAGTAGAATCACCACCAGTAATTTTAGAGTAGAGTCACCACCAGCAATTTTAGAATAGGGTCGCAACCATTTAGGTGAGATTAGATTCACCACAAGTAATAATAGATTAGGGTCACCACCAGCAATTTTAGAATAGGGTAACCACCACTAATCTGAGATTAGAGTCACCACCAGTAAGGTTAGATTAGAATCACCAGCAGTAATGTTAAATTAGAATCACCACCAGTAATGTTAGATTACAATCACCACCAGTAAAGTTAGATTAGAATCACCACCAGTAATTTTACAGTAGAGTCACAACCAGTAATTTTACAGTAGAATCACCACCAGTAATTTTAGAGTAGAATCACCATCAGGAAAGTTCGATTGGAATCACCACCAGTAATGTTAGAGTAGAATCACCACCAGTAATATTAGAGTAGAGTCACCACATGTAATGTTAGAGTTGAATCACCAACAGTAATGTTAGAGTAGAATCAACATCAGTAATGTTAGAGGAGAGTCACCACCTGTAATGTTAGAGTAGAATTACCACCAGCAATTTCAGAGTAAAATCACCACCAGTAATGTTAGAGTAGAATCACCACCAGTATTGTTAGAGTAGAATCACCATCAGAAATGTTAGAGTAGTATCACCATCAGTAATGTTACAATAGATTCACCATCAGTAATGTTAGAGTAGAATCACCACCAGTAATTTTAGAGTAGTATCACCACCAGTAATGTTAGAGTAGAATCACCATCAGTAATGTTACAGTAGAATCACCACCATTAATTTTAGAGTAGAATCACCATCAGTAATGTTACAGTAGAATCACCACCAGTAATGTTAGAGTAGAGTCACCACCAATAATGTTAGAGTAGAATCACCACCAGTAATGTTAGAGAGTAGAATCGTCACCAGTAATGTTAGATTAAAATCACCACCAGTAACGTTAGATTAGAATCATCACCAGTAATGTTAGATTAGAATCATCACCAGTAATGTTAGATTAGAATCATCACCAGTAATGTTAGATTAGAATCACCCCCAGTAATGTTAGAGTTGAATCAAAACCAGTAATGTTAGAGTAGAATCACCTCCAGTAATTTTAGAGTAGAATCACCATCAGTAATATTAGAGTAGAATCACCACTAGTAATTTTATAGTAGAATCACCACCAGTAATGTTAGATTAGAATCACCACAAGTAATGTTAGCTGAGAATAACCACCAGTAATGTTGATTAGAGTCAACACCTGAAATGTTAGAGTAGGGTCAACACCATTAATGTTATTGTAGAGTCACCACCAGTAATGTTAGAGTAGAGTTAGCACCAGTAATGTTAGAGTAGAGTCACCAGCAGTAATGTTAGAGTAGAATCACCACCAGTAATGTTAGAGTAGAGTCACCACCAGTAATGTTAGAGTGGAGTCACCACCAATAATGTTAGATTAGAATCACCACCAGTAATGTTAGACTAGAGTCACCACCAGTAATGTTGGAGTAGAGTCAACACCAGTAATCTTAGATTAGAATCACCACCAGTAATGTCAGAGTAGAGTCACCACCAGTAATGTTAGATTAGAGTCACCACCAGTAATGTTAGAGTAGAGTCACAACCAGTATTGTTAGATTAGAATCACCACCAGTAATGTTATAGTCGACTCACCAATAATAATGTTAGAGTAGAGTCACCACCAGTAATGTTAGAGTAGATTCAAAACCAATAATGTTAGACTACGGTCACCACCAGTAATGTTAGAGTAGAGCAACACCAGCAATGTTAGAGTAGATCAACACCAGTAATTTTTGAGTAAGGTCACCACCATTAATGACAGAATAGACTCACCACCAGTAATGTCAGATTCGAAGCATCACCAGTAATGTTAGCATATGGTCGCAACCATTAATCTGTGATTAGAGTCAATACCAGTAATGTTAGATTAGAATCACCACCAGCAATGTTAGATTAGAATCACCACCAGTAAGGTTAGATTGCAATCACCACCAGTAAAGTTAGATTAGAATCACCACCAGTAATGTTAGAGCAGAATCACCACCAATAATGTTAGAGTGGAGTCATCACCAGTAATATTACAGCATAATCACCACCAGTAATGCTAGATAAGAATCACCACCAGTCATGTTAGAGTCGAGACAACACCAGTAATGTTAGAGTAGAATCACCACCAGTAATGTTAGAGTAGGGTCACCACCAGTAAGGTTAGATTAGAATCACCACCAGTAATGTTAGATTAGAATCACCACCAGTAATGTTTTCTTAGAATCACCACCAGTAATGTTAGGTTAGAATCACCACCAGTAATGTTAGAGTAGAGTCACCATCAGCAATGTTAGAGTAGAATCACCACCAGTAATGTTTGGGTAGAATCACCACGAGTATTGTTAGATTAGAATCACCGCCAGTAATGTTAGAGCAGTATCACCACCAGTATTGTAAGATTAGAATCACCACCAGTAATGTTAGAGTAGAATCACCACCAGTAATGTTAGAGCAGTATCACCACCAGTATTGTAGGATTAGAATCACCGCCAGTAATGTTAGAGTAGAATCACCACCAGTAATGTTACAGTAGAATCACCACCAGTAATGTTAGATTGGAATCACCAGTAATAATGTCAGAGAAGAATCACCATCAGTAATGTTAGATTAGAATCCACACCAGTAATGTTAGAGTAGAAACACCACCAGTAATGTTAGAGTAGAATCATTCACCAGTAATGTGAGAGTAGAATCACAAACAGTAATGTTTGAGTAGAATCACCACCAGTATTGTTAGAGAATAGTCACCACCAGTAATTTTAGAGTAGAATCACCACCAGCAATTTTAGAATAGGGTCGCAACCATTTATGTGAGATTAGAGTCACCACCAGTAATAATAGATTAGGGTCACCACCAGCAATTTCAGAATAGGGTAACCACCACTAATCTGAGATTAGAGTCACCACCAGTAAGGTTAGAATAGAATCACCAGCAGTAATGTTAAATTAGAATCACCACCAGTAAGGTTAGATTACAATCACAACCAGTGAAGTTAGATTAGAATAACCACCAGTAATGTTAGAGTAGAGTCACCACCCGTAATGTTAGAGTAGAATCACCACCAGTAATTTTACAGTAGAGTCACAACCAGTAATTTTACAGTAGAATCACCACCAGTAATTTTAGAGTAGAATCACCATCAGTAAAGTTCGAGTAGAATCACCACCAGTAATGTTAGAGTAGAATCACCACCAGTAATATTAGAGTAGAGTCACCACATGTAATGTTAGAGTTGAATCACCAACAGTAATGTTAGAGTAGAATCAACATCAGTAATGTTAGAGTAGAGTCACCACCTGTAATGTTAGAGTAGAATTACCACCAGCAATTTTAGAGTAAAATCACCACCAGTAATGTTAGAGTAGAATCACCACCAGTAATGTTAGAGTAGAATCACCATCAGAAATGTTAGAGTAGTATCACCATCAGTAATGTTACCATAGATTCACCATCAGTAATGTTAGAGTAGAATCACCACCAGTAATTTTAGAGTAGAATCACCACCAGTAATTTTAGAGTAGAATCACCAACAATAATGTTAGAGTAGAATCACCACCAGTAATGTTAGAGAGTAGAATCGTCACCAGTAATGTTAGATTAAAATCACCACCAGTAACGTTAGATTAGAATCACCACCAGTAATGTTAGATTAGAATCATCACCAGTAATGTTAGATTAGAATCACCCCCAGTAATGTTAGAGTAGGGTCACCACCAGTAATGTTAGAGTAGAATCAACTCCAGTAATTTTAGAGAAGAATCACCATCAGTAATATTAGAGTAGAATCACCACTAGTAATTTTATAGTAGAATCACCACCAGTAATGTTAGATTAGAATCACCACAAGTAATGTTAGCTGAGAATAACCACCAGTAATGTTGATTAGAGTCAACACCAGTAATGTTAGAGTAGGGTCAACACCATTAATGTTATTGTAGAGTCACCACCAGTAATGTTAGAGTAGAGTCCGCACCAGTAATGTTAGAGTAGAGTCACCAGCAGTAATGTTAGAGTAGAATCAACACCAATAATGTTAGAGTAGAGTCACCACCAGTAATGTTAGATTAGAGTCACCACCAGTAATGTTAGAGTAGAGTCACAACCAGTAATGTTAGATTCGAATCACCACCAGTAATGTTATAGTAGACTCACCAATAATAATGTTAGAGTAGAGTCACCACCAGTAATGTTAGAGTAGATTCAAAACCAATAAAGTTAGACTACGGTCACCACCAGTAATGTTAGAGTAGAGCAACACCAGCAATGTTAGAGTAGATCAACACCAGCAATTTTTGAGTAAGGTCACCACCATTAATGACAGAATAGACTCACCACCAGTAATGTCAGATTAGAACCATCACCAGTAATGTAAGCATATGGTCGCAACCATTAATCTGTGATTAGAGTCAACACCAGTAATGTTAGATTGGAATCACCACGAGTAATGTTAGATTAGAATCACCACCAGTAAGGTTAGAATACAATCACCACCAGGAAAGTTAGATTAGAATGACCACCAGTAATGTTAGAGTGGAGTCATCAACAGTAATGTTAGAGCAGAATCACCAGCAGTAATGTTAGAATAGAATCACCACCAGTAATGTTAGAGTCGAGACACCACCAGTAATTTTAGAGTAGAATCAAAACCAGTAATGTTAGAGAAGAGTCACCACCAGTAATGTTAGAGTAGGGTTACCACCAGTAATGTTACAGTAGAATCACCACCAGTAATGTTAGAGTAGAATCGTCACCAGTAATGTTAGATTAGAATCACCATCAGTAACGTTAGATTAGAATCAACACCAGTAATGTCAGATTAGAATCATCACCAGTAATGTTAGATTAGAATCACCCCCAGTAATGTTAGAGTTGAATCACCACCAGTAATGTTAGATTAGAATCATCACCAGTAATGTTAGAATAGGGTAACCACCATTAACTTGAGATTAGTGTCACCACCAGTGAGGTTAGATTAGAATCACCACCAGTAACGTTAGAGTAGAATCACCAGCAGTAATGTTAGAGTAGAATCACCACCAGTATTGTTAGATTGGAATCACCACCAATAATGTTGTGAAGAATCACCACCAGTAATGTTAGAAAAAAATCACTACCACTATAGTTAGAATAGAATCACCAACAGTAATGTTAGAGTAGAGTCACTACCAGTAATGTTAGATTGGAATCACCACCAGTCATGTTAGATTAGAATCACCAGCAGTAATGTTACAGCAGAATCACCAGCAATAATGTTAGATTGGAATCACCACCAGTAATGTTAGAGTAGAATCACCACCAGCAATGTTGGAGTAGAATCACCACCAGTAATGTTGGAATAGAATCACCGCAATTAATGTTAGAGTAGAATCACCACCAGTAACGTGAGATTAGAGTCACCACCAGTAAGGTTAGGTAAGAATCACCACCAGTATTGTTGGAGCAGAATCACCACCAGTAATGTTAGAGTAGAATCACCACCAGTAATGTTAGAGTAGTATCACCACCAGTAATGTTAGATTAGTTTCACCACCAGTAATTTTAGAGTAGCGTAACCACCAGTAATGTTAGAGTAGAATCACCACCAGTAATGTTAGATTAGAATCACCACCAGTAATTTTAGAGTAGCGTAACCACCAGTAATGTTAGAGTAGAATCACCACCACTAATGTTATTGTCGAATCACCACCAGTAAGATTAGAGTATAATCACCACCAGTAAAGTTAGATTAGAATCACCACCAGTAATGTTGGATTAGAATCACCACCAGTAATGTTATATTAGAATCACCACCATTAATGTTAGATTAGAATAACCACCATTAATGTTAGAGTAGAATCGCCACCAGTTATGTTAGAGTAGAATCACCACCAGTCATGTTAGACTGGATTCACCTCCAGTAATGTTAGAGTAGAGTCACTACCAGTAATGTTAGATTGGAATCACCACCAGTCATGTTAGATTAGAATCACCAGCAGTAATGTTACAGCAGAATCACCAGCAATAATGTTAGATTGGAATCACCACCAGTAATGTTAGAGTAGAATCACCACCAGCAATGTTGGAGTAGAATCACCACCAGTAATGTTAGATTAGAATCACCGCCAGTAATGTTAGAGTAGAATCACCACCAGTAACGTGAGATCAAAGTCACAACCAGTAATGTTAGATTAGTTTCACCACCAGTAGTGTTTTTAATTAGAATCACCACCAGTAATGTTAGATTAGAATCACCACCACTAATGTTATTGTCGAATCACCACCAGTAAGATTAGAGTATAATCACCACCAGTAAAGTTAGATTAGAATCACCCCCAGTAATGCTAGAGTAGAATCACCACCATTAACGTGAGATTAGAGTCACCACCATTAAGGTTAGATTAGAATCACCACCAGTAATGTTGGAGCAGAATCACCACAGTAAGGTTAGATTAGAATCACCACCAGTAATGTTAGAGTAGAATCACCACCAGTAACGTTAGAGTAGAATCACCACCAGTAATGTTAGAGTAGAATCACCACCAGTAATGTAAGATTGGAATCAACAGCAATAATGTTGGAGAAGAATCACCACCAGTAATGTTAGATTGGAATCACCACCATTAATGTTACAGCAGAATCACCACCAAAATTGTTAGATTGTAATCACCACCAGTAATATTAGAGTAGAATCATTCACCATTAATGTTAGAGTAGAATCACCACCAGTAATGTTAGATTAGAATCAACACCAGTAATGTTAAAGTAGAATCACCTCCAGTAATGTTAGTGTAGAATCACCACCAGTAATGTTAGATTAGAATCATCACCAGTAATGTTAGAATAGGGTAACCACCATTAACTTGAGATTAGTGTCACCACCAGTGAGGTTAGATTAGAATCACCAACAGTAACGTTAGAGTAGAATCACCAGCAGTAATGTTAGAGTAGAATCACCACCAGTATTGTTAGATTGGAATCACCACCAATAATGTTGTGAAGAATCACCACCAGTAATGTTAGAAAAGAATCACTACCACTATAGTTAGAATAGAATCACCACCAGTAATGTTAGAGTAGAGTCACTACCAGTCATGTTAGATTAGAATCACCAGCAGTAATGTTACAGCAGAATCACCAGCAATAATGTTAGATTGGAATCACCACCAGTAATGTTAGAGTAGAATCACCACCAGCAATGTTGGAGTAGAATCACCACCAGTAATGTTAGAGTAGAATCACCACCAGTAACGTGAGATTAGAGTCACCACCAGTAAGGTTAGGTAAGAATCACCACCAGTATTGTTGGAGCAGAATCACCACCAGTAATGTTAGAGTAGAATCACCACCAGTAATGTTAGAGTAGTATCACCACCAGTAATGTTAGATTAGTTTCACCACCAGTAATTTTAGAGTAGCGTAACCACCAGTAATGTTAGAGTAGAATCACCACCACTAATGTTATTGTCGAATCACCACCAGTAAGATTAGAGTATAATCACCACCAGTAAAGTTAGATTAGAATCACCACCAGTAAGGTTGGATTAGAATCACCACCAGTAATGTTATATTAGAATCACCACCATTAATGTTAGATTAGAATAACCACCATTAATGTTAGAGTAGAATCGCCACCAGTTATGTTAGAGTAGAATCACCACCAGTCATGTTAGACTGGATTCACCTCCAGTAATGTTAGAGTAGAGTCACTACCAGTAATGTTAGATTGGAATCACCACCAGTCATGTTAGATTAGAATCACCAGCAGTAATGTTACAGCAGAATCACCAGCAATAATGTTAGATTGGAATCACCACCAGTAATGTTAGAGTAGAATCACCACCAGCAATGTTGGAGTAGAATCACCACCAGTAATGTTAGATTAGAATCACCGCCAGTAATGTTAGAGTAGAATCACCACCAGTAACGTGAGATCAGAGTCACCACCAGTAATGTTAGATTAGTTTCACCACCAGTAGTGTTTTTAATTAGAATCACCACCAGTAATGTTAGATTAGAATCACCACCACTAATGTTATTGTCGAATCACCACCAGTAAGATTAGAGTATAATCACCACCAGTAAAGTTAGATTAGAATCACCACCAGTAATGTTAGATTAGAATAACCACCAGTAATGCTAGAGTAGAATCACCACCATTAACGTGAGATTAGAGTCACCACCATTAAGGTTAGATTAGAATCACCACCAGTAATGTTGGAGCAGAATCACCACAGTAAGGTTAGATTAGAATCACCACCAGTAATGTTAGAGTAGAATCACCACCAGTAACGTTAGAGTAGAATCACCACCAGTAATGTTAGAGTAGAATCACCACCAGTAATGTAAGATTGGAATCAACAGCAATAATGTTGGAGAAGAATCACCACCAGTAATGTTAGATTGGAATCACCACCATTAATGTTACAGCAGAATCACCACCAAAATTGTTAGATTGTAATCACCACCAGTAATATTAGAGTAGAATCATTCACCATTAATGTTAGAGTAGAATCACCACCAGTAATGTTAGATTAGAATCAACACCAGTAATGTTAAAGTAGAATCACCTCCAGTAATGTTAGTGTAGAATCACCACCAGTAATGTTAGATTAGAATCACCACCAGTAATGTTAGAGTAGAATCGTCACCAGTAATGTTAGATTAGAACCACCACCAGTAATGTTAGATTAGAATAACCACCATTAATGTTAGAGTAGAATCATCACCAGTAATGTTAGATTAGAATCACCACCAGTAACGTTAGGTTAGAATAACCACCATTAATGTTAGATTAGAATCACCACCATTAATGTTAGAGTAGAATCACCACCAGTAATGTTACAGCAGAATCACCACCAAAATTGTGAGATTGGAATCACCACCAGTAATGTTAGAGTAGAAACACCACCAGTATTGTTAGAGTAGAATCATTCACCAGTAATGTTAGAGCAGAATCAGCAGCAATAATGTTACAGTAGAATCAACACCAGTAATGATAGAGTAGAATCACCTCCAGTAATGATAGTGTAGAATCACAACCAGTAATGATTGATCAGAATCACCACCAGTAATGCAAGAGTAGAATCACCACCATTAATGTTAGATTAGAATCACCCCGAGTAATGTAAGAGTAGAGTCACCACCAGTAATGTTAGAGTGGAATCACCACCAGTAATGTTAGAGAAGAGTCACCACCAGTAATGTTAGAGTAGGGTCACCACCAGTAATGTTAGAGAAGAGTCACCACCAGTAATGTTAGAGTAGAATCACCACCAGTAATGTTAGAGTAGAGTCACCACCAGTAATGTTAGAGTGGAATCACCACCAGTAATGTTAGAGAAGAGTCACCACCAGTAATGTTAGAGTAGGGTCACCACCAGTAATGTTAGAGTAGAATCACCACCATTAATGTTAGAGTAGAATCACCACCAGTAATGTTAGAGTAGAATCACCACCAGTAATGTTAGAGTAGAATCGTCACCAGTAATGTTAGTTTGGAATCACCACCAGTAATGTTAGATTAGAATCACCACCAGTAATGTTAGATTAGAATCACCACCAGCAACGTTAGATTAGCATAACCACCATTAATGTTAGAGTAGAATAACCACCATTAATGTTAGAGTAGAATCACCACCAGTTATATTACAGCAGAATCACCACCAAAATTCTTAGATTGGAATCACCACCAGTAATGTTAGAGTAGAAACACCACCAGTATTGATAGAGTAGAATCATTCACCAGTAATGTTAGAGCAGAATCACCAGCAATAATGTTACAGTAGAATCACCACCAGTAATGATAGAGTAGAATCACCTCCAGTAATGTTAGTGTAGAATCACCACCAGTAATGATAGATCAGAATCACCACCAGTAATGCAAGAGTAGAATCACCACCATTAATGTTAGATTAGAATCACCCCGAGTAATGTAAGAGTAGAGTCACCACCAGTAATGTTAGAATAGGGTCACCACCATTAATGTTAGTGTAGAGTCAACACCAGTAATGTTAGAGTAGAGTCACCACCAGTAATGTTAGAGTAGAGTTACCAGCAGTAATGTTAGAGTAGAGTCACCAACAGTAACATTAGATTAGAATCACCACCAGTAATGTTAGAGTAGAGTCGCCACCAGTAATGTTACAGGAGAGTCACAACCAGTAATGTTAGATTAGAATCACCAGCAGTAATGTTAGAGTAGACTCTACAATAATAATGTTAGAGTAGAGTCACCACCAGTAATGTTGGGGAGATTCAAAACCAGTAATGTTAGATTACGGTCACCACCAGTAATGTTAGAGTAGAGTCACCACCAGTAATGTTAGAGTAGATCAACACCAGTAAATTTAGAGTACGGTAACCACCATTAATGACAGAATAGACTCACCACCAGTAATGTCAGATTAGAAGCACCACCAGTAATGTTAGCATAGGGTCGCAACCATTAATGTGTGATTAGAGTCACCACCAGTAATGTTAGATTAGAATCAACACCAGTAATGTTAGATTAGAATCACCACCAGTAATGTTAGATTACAATCACCACCAGTAAAGTTAGATTAGAGTCACCACCAGTAATGTTAGAGTAGAGTCACCACCAGTAATGTTAGATTAGAATCAACACCAGTAATGTTAGAGTAGAGTCACCACCAGTAATGTTAGATTAGAATCACCAGCAGTAATGTTAGAGTAGAATCATCAATAATAATGTTAGAGTAGAGTCACCACCAGTAATGTTAGAGTAGAATCATCAATAATAATGTTAGAGTAGAGTCACCACCAGTAATGTTAGAGTAGAGTCACCACCAGTAATGTTAGATTAGAATCAACACCAGTAATGTTAGAGTAGAGTCACCACCAGTAATGTTAGATTAGAATCACCCCGAGTAATGTTAGAGTAGAGTCACCACCAGTAATGTTAGAGTAGAGTCACCACCAGTAATGTTAGATTAGAATCAACACCAGTAATGTTAGAATAGGGTCAACACCAGTAATGTTAGAGCAGACTCACCAATAATAATGTGAGAGTAGAGTCACCACCATTAATGAAAGAATAGACTCACCAACAGTAATGTCAGATTATAAGCACCACCAGTAATGTTAGCATAGGGTCGCAACCATTTATGTGTGATAAGAGTCACCACCAGTAATGTTAGATTGGAATCAACACCAGTAATGTTAGATTAGAATCACCAACAGTAATGTTAGAGTAGAATCACAACCAGTAATGTTAGAGTTGAGTCATCACCAGTAATGTTAGAGTAGAATCACCACCATTAATGTTAGAGTAGAATAACCACCATTAATGTTAGAGTAGAATCACCACCAGTAATGTTAGAGTAGAATCACCACCAGTAATGTTGCAGCAGAATCACCAAAAAAATTGTTAGATTGGAATCACCAGCAGTAATGTTAGAGTAGAAACACCAGCAGGAATGTTAGAGTAGAATCATTCAGCAGTAATGTTAGAGCAGAATCACCAGCAATAATATTACAGTAGAATCACCACCAGTAATGATAGAGTAGAATCACCTCCAGTAATGTTAGTGTAGAATCACCACCAGTAATGATATATCAGAATCAGCAACAGTAATGCAAGAGTAGAATCACCACCACTAATGTTAGATTAGAATCACCCCGAGTAATGTTAGAGTAGAGTCACCACCAGTAATGTTAGAATAGGGTCACCACCATTAATGTTAGTGTAGAGTCAACACCAGTAATGTTACAGCAGAATCACCACCAAAATTGTTAGATTGGAATCACCACCAGTAAAGTTAGAGTAGAAACACCACCAGTAATTATAGATCAGAATCACCACCAGTAATGCAAGAGTAGAATCACCACCATTAATGTTAGATTAGAATCACCCCGAGTAATGTTAGAGTAGAGTCACCACCAGTAATGTTAGAATAGGGTCACCACCATTAATGTTAGTGTAGAGTCAACACCAGTAATGTTAGAGTACAGTCACCACCAGTAATGTTAGAGTAGAGTTACCAGCAGTAATGTTAGAGTAGAGTCACCAACAGTAAAATTAGATTAGAATCACCACCAGTAATGTTAGAGTTGAGTCACCACCAGTAATGTTACAGTAGAGTCACAACCAGTAAAGTTAGATTAGAATCACCAGCAGTAATGGTAGAGTAGACTCACCAATAATAATGTTAGAGTAGAGTCACCACCAGTAATGTTAGTGTAGATTCAAAACCAGTAATGCGAGAGTAGAATCCTCACCAGTAATGTTAGTTTGGAATCACCACCAGTAATGTTAGTTTAGAGTCACCACCAGTCATGTTAGAGTAGAATCGACACCAGTAATGTTAGAGTAGAATCACCACCAGTAATGTTAGAGACGAGTCACCACCAGTAATGTTAGAGTAGTGTCACCACCAGTAATGTTAGAGTAGAATCACCACCAGTAATGTTAGTGTAGAATCACCACCAGTCATGTTAGAGTAGAATCGTCACCACTAATGTTAGTTTGGAATCTCCACCAGTAATGTTAGATTAGAATCACCACCAGTAATGTTGAGTAGAATCATCACCAGTGATGTTAGATTAGAATCAACACCAGTAACGTTAGATTAGAATAACCACCATTAATGTTAGAGTAGAATAACCACCATTAATGTTAGAGTAGAATCACCAGCAGTAATGTTACAGCAGAATCACCACCAAAATTGTTAGATTGGAATCACCACCAGTAAAGTTAGAGTAGAAACACCACCAGTAATGATAGATCAGAATCACCACCAGTAATGCAAGAGTAGAATCACCACCATTAATGTTAGAGTAGAAACACCACCAGTAATCATAGATCAGAATCACCACCAGTAATGCAAGAGTAGAATCACCACCATTAATGTTAGATTAGAATCACCCCGAGTAATGTTAGAGTAGAGTCACCACCAGTAATGTTAGAATAGGGTCACCAACATTAATGTTAGTGTAGAGTCAACACCAGTAATGTTAGAGTACAGTCACCACCAGTAATGTTAGAGTAGAGTTACCAGCAGTAATGTTAGAGTAGAGTCACCAGCAGTAACGTTAGATTTAAATCACCAGCAGTAATGTTAGAGTAGAGTCACCACCAGTAATGTTACAGTAGAGTCACAACCAGTAATGTTAGATTAGAATCACCAGCAGCAATGTTAGAGTAGAAACACCACCAGTAATGTTAGAGTCGAATCATTCACCAGTAATGTTAGAGCAGAATCACCAGCAATAATGTTACAGTAGAATCACCACCAGTAATGAAAGAGTAGAACAACCTCCAGTAATGTTAGTGTAGAATCACCACCAGTAATGATAGATCAGAATCACCACCAGTAATGCAAGAGTAGAATCACCACCATGAATGTTAGATTAAAATCACCCCGAGTAATGTTAGAGTAGAGTCACCAGCAGTAATGTTAGAATAGGGTCACCACCATTAATGTTAGTGTAGAGTCAACAACAGTAATGTTAGAGTGCAGTCACCACCAGCAATGTTAGAGTAGAGTTACCAGCAGTAATGTTAGAGTAGAGTCACCAACACTAACGTTAGATTAGAATCACCACCAGTAATGTTAGAGTAGAGTCACCACCAGTAATGTTACAGTAGAGTCACAACCAGTAATGTTAGATTAGAATCACCAGCAGCAATTTTAGAGTAGACTCGCCAATAATAATGTTAGAGTAGAGTCACCACCAGTAATGTTAGAGTAGATTCAAAACCAGTAATGTTATAGTACGGTCACCACCAGTAATGTTAGATTAGAGCAACACCAGCAATGTTAGAGTAGATCAACACCAGTAAATTTAGAGTACGGTCACCACCATTAATGACAGAATAGACTCACCACCAGTAATGTCAGATTAGAAGCACCACCAGTAATGTTAGCATAGGGTCGCAACAATTAATGTGTGATTAGAGTCACCACCAGTAATGTTAGATTAGAATCAACACCAGTAATGTTAGATTAGAATCACCACCTGTAAGGTTAGATTACAATCACCTCCAGTAAAGTTAGATTAGAATCAGCACCAGTAATGTTAGAGTAAAATCACCACCAGTAATGTTAGAGTAGAGTCACCACCAGTAATGTTAGATTAGAATCACCACAAGTAATGTTAGAGTCGAGTCACCACCAGTAATTTTAGAGTATAATCAGTACCAGTAATGTTAGATTAGAATCACCACAAGTAATGTTAGAGTCGAGTCACCACCAGTAATTTTAGAGTATAATCAGTACCAGTAATGTTAGAGTAGAATCACCACCAGTAATGCTAGAGTAGAATCGTCACCAGTAATGTTAGTTTGGAATCACCACCAGTAATGTTAGAGTAGAATCACCACCAGTAATGTTAGAGTAGAATCATCACCATTAATGTTAGAGTAGCGTAACCACCAGTAATGTTAGAGTAGAATCACCACCACTAATGTTATTGTCGAATCACCACCAGTAAGATTAGAGTATAATCACCACCAGTAAAGTTAGATTAGAATCACCACCAGTAAGGTTGGATTAGAATCACCACCAGTAATGTTATATTAGAATCACCACCATTAATGTTAGATTAGAATAACCACCATTAATGTTAGAGTAGAATCGCCACCAGTTATGTTAGAGTAGAATCACCACCAGTCATGTTAGACTGGATTCACCTCCAGTAATGTTAGAGTAGAGTCACTACCAGTAATGTTAGATTGGAATCACCACCAGTCATGTTAGATTAGAATCACCAGCAGTAATGTTACAGCAGAATCACCAGCAATAATGTTAGATTGGAATCACCACCAGTAATGTTAGAGTAGAATCACCACCAGCAATGTTGGAGTAGAATCACCACCAGTAATGTTAGATTAGAATCACCGCCAGTAATGTTAGAGTAGAATCACCACCAGTAACGTGAGATCAGAGTCACCACCAGTAATGTTAGATTAGTTTCACCACCAGTAGTGTTTTTAATTAGAATCACCACCAGTAATGTTAGATTAGAATCACCACCACTAATGTTATTGTCGAATCACCACCAGTAAGATTAGAGTATAATCACCACCAGTAAAGTTAGATTAGAATCACCACCAGTAATGTTAGATTAGAATAACCACCAGTAATGCTAGAGTAGAATCACCACCATTAACGTGAGATTAGAGATCACCACCAGTAAGGTTAGATTAGAATCAGCCACCAGTAATGTTAGAGTAGAATCACCACAAGTAATGTTAGAGTAGAATCACCACCAGTAATGTTAGAGTAGAATCAACCCAGTAAGGTTAGAGTAGAATCACCACCAGGTAATGTTAGAGTAGAATCACCACCAGTAATGTAGATTGAATCACACCATTAATGTTAGAGTAGAATCACACCAGTAATGTTAGATTAGAATCACCACCAGTAATGTTAGCAGCAGAATCACCACCAAAATTGTTAGATTAGAATCACACCAGTAATGTTAGAGTAGAATCACCACCAGTAATGTTAGAGTAGAATCACCACCAGTAATGTTAGAGTAGAATCACCACCAGTAATGTTAAAGTAGAATCACCACCAGTAATGTTAGAGTAGAATCACCACCCGTAAATGTTAGAGTAGAATCACCACCAGTAATGTTAGAGTAAATCGTCACCAGTAAATGTTAGATTAGAACCACCACCAGTAATGTTAGATTAGAATAACCACCATTAATGTTAGAGTAGAATCATCACCAGTAATGTTAGATTAGAATCACCACCAGTAACGTTAGATTAGAATAACCACCATTAATGTTAGATTAGAATCACCACCATTAATGTTAGAGTAGAATCACCACCAGTAATGTTACAGCAGAATCACCACCAAAATTGTGAGATTGGAATCACCACCAGTAATGTTAGAGTAGAAACACCACCAGTATTGTTAGAGTAGAATCATTCACCAGTAATGTTAGAGCAGAATCAGCAGCAATAATGTTACAGTAGAATCAACACCAGTAATGATAGAGTAGAATCACCTCCAGTAATGATAGTGTAGAATCACAACCAGTAATGATTGATCAGAATCACCACCAGTAATGCAAGAGTAGAATCACCACCATTAATGTTAGATTAGAATCACCCCGAGTAATGTAAGAGTAGAGTCACCACCAGTAATGTTAGAGTGGAATCACCACCAGTAATGTTAGAGAAGAGTCACCACCAGTAATGTTAGAGTAGGGTCACCACCAGTAATGTTAGAGAAGAGTCACCACCAGTAATGTTAGAGTAGAATCACCACCAGTAATGTTAGAGTAGAGTCACCACCAGTAATGTTAGAGTGGAATCACCACCAGTAATGTTAGAGAAGAGTCACCACCAGTAATGTTAGAGTAGGGTCACCACCAGTAATGTTAGAGTAGAATCACCACCATTAATGTTAGAGTAGAATCACCACCAGTAATGTTAGAGTAGAATCACCACCAGTAATGTTAGAGTAGAATCGTCACCAGTAATGTTATTTTGGAATCACGACCAGTAATGTTAGATTAGAATCACCACCAGTAATGTTAGATTAGAATCACCACCAGCAACGTTAGATTAGCATAACCACCATTAATGTTAGAGTAGAATAACCACCATTAATGTTAGAGTAGAATCACCACCAGTTATATTACAGCAGAATCACCACCAAAATTCTTAGATTGGAATCACCACCAGTAATGTTAGAGTAGAAACACCACCAGTATTGATAGAGTAGAATCATTCACCAGTAATGTTAGAGCAGAATCACCAGCAATAATGTTACAGTAGAATCACCACCAGTAATGATAGAGTAGAATCACCTCCAGTAATGTTAGTGTAGAATCACCACCAGTAATGATAGATCAGAATCACCACCAGTAATGCAAGAGTAGAATCACCACCATTAATGTTAGATTAGAATCACCCCGAGTAATGTAAGAGTAGAGTCACCACCAGTAATGTTAGAATAGGGTCACCACCATTAATGTTAGTGTAGAGTCAACACCAGTAATGTTAGAGTAGAGTCACCACCAGTAATGTTAGAGTAGAGTTACCAGCAGTAATGTTAGAGTAGAGTCACCAACAGTAACATTAGATTAGAATCACCACCAGTAATGTTAGAGTAGAGTCGCCACCAGTAATGTTACAGGAGAGTCACAACCAGTAATGTTAGATTAGAATCACCAGCAGTAATGTTAGAGTAGACTCTACAATAATAATGTTAGAGTAGAGTCACCACCAGTAATGTTGGGGAGATTCAAAACCAGTAATGTTAGATTACGGTCACCACCAGTAATGTTAGAGTAGAGTCACCACCAGTAATGTTAGAGTAGATCAACACCAGTAAATTTAGAGTACGGTAACCACCATTAATGACAGAATAGACTCACCACCAGTAATGTCAGATTAGAAGCACCACCAGTAATGTTAGCATAGGGTCGCAACCATTAATGTGTGATTAGAGTCACCACCAGTAATGTTAGATTAGAATCAACACCAGTAATGTTAGATTAGAATCACCACCAGTAATGTTAGATTACAATCACCACCAGTAAAGTTAGATTAGAGTCACCACCAGTAATGTTAGAGTAGAGTCACCACCAGTAATGTTAGATTAGAATCAACACCAGTAATGTTAGAGTAGAGTCACCACCAGTAATGTTAGATTAGAATCACCAGCAGTAATGTTAGAGTAGAATCATCAATAATAATGTTAGAGTAGAGTCACCACCAGTAATGTTAGAGTAGAATCATCAATAATAATGTTAGAGTAGAGTCACCACCAGTAATGTTAGAGTAGAGTCACCACCAGTAATGTTAGATTAGAATCAACACCAGTAATGTTAGAGTAGAGTCACCACCAGTAATGTTAGATTAGAATCACCCCGAGTAATGTTAGAGTAGAGTCACCACCAGTAATGTTAGAGTAGAGTCACCACCAGTAATGTTAGATTAGAATCAACACCAGTAATGTTAGAATAGGGTCAACACCAGTAATGTTAGAGCAGACTCACCAATAATAATGTGAGAGTAGAGTCACCACCATTAATGAAAGAATAGACTCACCAACAGTAATGTCAGATTATAAGCACCACCAGTAATGTTAGCATAGGGTCGCAACCATTTATGTGTGATAAGAGTCACCACCAGTAATGTTAGATTGGAATCAACACCAGTAATGTTAGATTAGAATCACCAACAGTAAAGTGAGATTACAATTACCACCAGTAAAGTTAGATTAGAATCACCAACAGTAATGTTAGAGTAGAATCACAACCAGTAATGTTAGAGTTGAGTCATCACCAGTAATGTTAGAGTAGAATCACCACCATTAATGTTAGAGTAGAATAACCACCATTAATGTTAGAGTAGAATCACCACCAGTAATGTTAGAGTAGAATCACCACCAGTAATGTTACAGCAGAATCACCAAAAAAATTGTTAGATTGGAATCACCAGCAGTAATGTTAGAGTAGAAACACCAGCAGTAATGTTAGAGTAGAATCATTCAGCAGTAATGTTAGAGCAGAATCACCAGCAGTAATATTACAGTAGAATCACCACCATTAATGTTAGAGTAGAATCACCTCCAGTAATGTTAGTGTAGAATCACCACCAGTAATGATATATCAGAATCAGCAACAGTAATGCAAGAGTAGAATCACCACCACTAATGTTAGATTAGAATCACCCCGAGTAATGTTAGAGTAGAGTCACCACCAGTAATGTTAGAATAGGGTCACCACCATTAATGTTAGTGTAGAGTCAACACCAGTAATGTTACAGCAGAATCACCACCAAAATTGTTAGATTGGAATCACCACCAGTAAAGTTAGAGTAGAAACACCACCAGTAATTATAGATCAGAATCACCACCAGTAATGCAAGAGTAGAATCACCACCATTAATGTTAGATTAGAATCACCCCGAGTAATGTTAGAGTAGAGTCACCACCAGTAATGTTAGAATAGGGTCACCACCATTAATGTTAGTGTAGAGTCAACACCAGTAATGTTAGAGTACAGTCACCACCAGTAATGTTAGAGTAGAGTTACCAGCAGTAATGTTAGAGTAGAGTCACCAACAGTAAAATTAGATTAGAATCACCACCAGTAATGTTACAGTTGAGTCACCACCAGTAATGTTACAGTAGAGTCACAACCAGTAAAGTTAGATTAGAATCACCAGCAGTAATGGTAGAGTAGACTCACCAATAATAATGTTAGAGTAGAGTCACCACCAGTAATGTTAGTGTAGATTCAAAACCAGTAATGCGAGAGTAGAATCCTCACCAGTAATGTTAGTTTGGAATCACCACCAGTAATGTTAGTTTAGAGTCACCACCAGTCATGTTAGAGTAGAATCGACACCAGTAATGTTAGAGTAGAATCACCACCAGTAATGTTAGAGACGAGTCACCACCAGTAATGTTAGAGTAGTGTCACCACCAGTAATGTTAGAGTAGAATCACCACCAGTAATGTTAGTGTAGAATCACCACCAGTCATGTTAGAGTAGAATCGTCACCACTAATGTTAGTTTGGAATCTCCACCAGTAATGTTAGATTAGAATCACCACCAGTAATGTTGAGTAGAATCATCACCAGTGATGTTAGATTAGAATCAACACCAGTAACGTTAGATTAGAATAACCACCATTAATGTTAGAGTAGAATAACCACCATTAATGTTAGAGTAGAATCACCAGCAGTAATGTTACAGCAGAATCACCACCAAAATTGTTAGATTGGAATCACCACCAGTAATGTTAGAGTAGAAACACCACCAGTAATGATAGATCAGAATCACCACCAGTAATGCAAGAGTAGAATCACCACCATTAATGTTAGAGTAGAAACACCACCAGTAATGATAGATCAGAATCACCACCAGTAATGCAAGAGTAGAATCACCACCATTAATGTTAGATTAGAATCACCCCGAGTAATGTTAGAGTAGAGTCACCACCAGTAATGTTAGAATAGGGTCACCACCATTAATGTTAGTGTAGAGTCAACACCAGTAATGTTAGAGTACAGTCACCACCAGTAATGTTAGAGTAGAGTTACCAGCAGTAATGTTAGAGTAGAGTCACCAGCAGTAACGTTAGATTTAAATCACCAGCAGTAATGTTAGAGTAGAGTCACCACCAGTAATGTTACAGTAGAGTCACAACCAGTAATGTTAGATTAGAATCACCAGCAGCAATGTTAGAGTAGAAACACCACCAGTAATGTTAGAGTCGAATCATTCACCAGTAATGTTAGAGCAGAATCACCAGCAATAATGTTACAGTAGAATCACCACCAGTAATGAAAGAGTAGAACAACCTCCAGTAATGTTAGTGTAGAATCACCACCAGTAATGATAGATCAGAATCACCACCAGTAATGCAAGAGTAGAATCACCACCATGAATGTTAGATTAAAATCACCCCGAGTAATGTTAGAGTAGAGTCACCAGCAGTAATGTTAGAATAGGGTCACCACCATTAATGTTAGTGTAGAGTCAACAACAGTAATGTTAGAGTGCAGTCACCACCAGCAATGTTAGAGTAGAGTTACCAGCAGTAATGTTAGAGTAGAGTCACCAACACTAACGTTAGATTAGAATCACCACCAGTAATGTTAGAGTAGAGTCACCACCAGTAATGTTACAGTAGAGTCACAACCAGTAATGTTAGATTAGAATCACCAGCAGCAATTTTAGAGTAGACTCGCCAATAATAATGTTAGAGTAGAGTCACCACCAGTAATGTTAGAGTAGATTCAAAACCAGTAATGTTATAGTACGGTCACCACCAGTAATGTTAGATTAGAGCAACACCAGCAATGTTAGAGTAGATCAACACCAGTAAATTTAGAGTACGGTCACCACCATTAATGACAGAATAGACTCACCACCAGTAATGTCAGATTAGAAGAACCACCAGTAATGTTAGCATAGGGTCGCAACAATTAATGTGTGATTAGAGTCACCACCAGTAATGTTAGATTAGAATCAACACCAGTAATGTTAGATTAGAATCACCACCTGTAAGGTTAGATTACAATCACCTCCAGTAAAGTTAGATTAGAATCAGCACCAGTAATGTTAGAGTAAAATCACCACCAGTAATGTTAGAGTAGAGTCACCACCAGTAATGTTAGATTAGAATCACCACAAGTAATGTTAGAGTCGAGTCACCACCAGTAATTTTAGAGTATAATCAGTACCAGTAATGTTAGAGTAGAATCACCACCAGTAATGCTAGAGTAGAATCGTCACCAGTAATGTTAGTTTGGAATCACCACCAGTAATGTTAGAGTAGAATCACCACCAGTAATGTTAGAGTAGAATCATCACCATTAATGTTAGAGTAGAATAACCACCAGTAATGTTAGATTAGCATCACCACAAGTAATGTTAGAGTCGAGTTACCACCAGTAATGTTAGAGTAGAATCACCACCAGTAATGTTAGAGACGAGTCACCACCAGCAATGTTAGAGTAGGGTCACCACCAGTAATGTTAGAGTAGAATCACCACCAGTAATGTTAGAGTAGAATCACCACCAGTAATGTTAGATTAGAATCCTCACCAGTCATGTTAGAGTAGAATCGTCACCAGTAATGTTAGTTTTGAATCACCACCAGTAATGTTAGATTAGAATCACCACCAGTAATGTTAGAGTAGAATCACCACCAGTAATGTTAGAGACGAGTCACCACCAGTAATGTTAGAGTAGGGTCACCACCAGTAATGTTAGTGTAGAATCACCACCAGTCATGTTAGAGTAGAATCGTCACCACTAATGTTAGTTTGGAATCTCCACCAGTAATGTTAGATTAGAATCACCACCAGTAATGTTGAGTAGAATCATCACCAGTGATGTTAGATTAGAATCAACACCAGTAACGTTAGATTAGAATAACCACCATTAATGTTAGAGTAGAATAACCACCATTAATGTTAGAGTAGAATCACCAGCAGTAATGTTACAGCAGAATCACCACCAAAATTGTTAGATTGGAATCACCACCAGTAAAGTTAGAGTAGAAACACCACCAGTAATGATAGATCAGAATCACCACCAGTAATGCAAGAGTAGAATCACCACCATTAATGTTAGAGTAGAAACACCACCAGTAATGATAGATCAGAATCACCACCAGTAATGCAAGAGTAGAATCACCACCATTAATGTTAGATTAGAATCACCCCGAGTAATGTTAGAGTAGAGTCACCACCAGTAATGTTAGAATAGCGTCACCAACATTAATGTTAGTGTAGAGTCAACACCAGTAATGTTAGAGTACAGTCACCACCAGTAATGTTAGAGTAGAGTTACCAGCAGTAATGTTAGAGTAGAGTCACCAACACTAACGTTAGATTAGAATCACCAACAGTAATGTTAGAGTAGAGTCACCACCAGTAATGTTGCAGTAGAGTCACAACCAGTAATGTTAGATTAGAATCACCAGCAGCAATTTTAGAGTAGACTCGCCAATAATAATGTTAGAGTAGAGTCACCACCATTAATGTTAGAGTAGATTCAAAACCAGTAATGTTATAGTACAGTCACCACCAGTAATGTTAGATTAGAGCAATACCAGCGATGTTAGAGTAGATCAACACCAGTAAATTTAGAGTACGGTCACCACCATTAATGACAGAATAGACTCACCACCAGTAATGTCAGATTAGAAGCACCACCAGTAATGTTAGCATAGGGTCGCAACAATTAATGTGTGATTAGAGTCACCACCAGTAATGTTAGATTAGAATCAACACCAGTAATGTTAGATTAGAATCACCACCTGTAAGGTTAGATTACAATCACCTCCAGTAAAGTTAGATTAGAATCAGCACCAGTAATGTTAGATTAGAATCACCACAAGTAATGTTAGAGTCGAGTCACCACCAGTAATTTTAGAGTATAATCAGTACCAGTAATGTTAGAGAAGAGTCACCACCAGTAATGTTAGAGTAGAATCACCACCAGTAATGCTAGAGTAGAATCGTCACCAGTAATGTTAGTTTGGAATCACCACCAGTAATGTTAGAGTAGAATCACCACCAGTAATGTTAGAGTAGAATAACCACCAGTAATGTTAGAGTAGAATCGTCACCATTAATGTTAGAGTAGAATAACCACCAGTAATGTTAGATTAGCATCACCACAAGTAATGTTAGAGTCGAGTTACCACCAGTAATGTTAGAGTAGAATCACCACCAGTAATGTTAGAGACGAGTCACCACCAGTAATGTTAGAGTAGGGTCACCACCAGTAATGTTAGAGTAGAATCACCACCAGTAATGTTAGAGTAGAATCACCACCAGTAATGTTAGAGTAGAATCACCACCAGTCATGTTAGAGTAGAATCGTCACCAGTAATGTTAGTTTTGAATCACCACCAGTAATGTTAGATTAGAATCACCACCAGTAATGTTAGAGTAGAATCATCACCAGTAATGTTAGATTAGAATCACCACCAGTAACGTTAGATTAGAATAACCACCATTAATGTTAGAGTAGAATCACCACCATTAATGTTAGAGTAGAATCACCACCAGTAATGTTACAGCAGAATCAACACCAAAATTGTTAGATTGGAATCACCACCAGTAATGTTAGAGTAGAAACACCACCAGTAATGATAGATCAGCATCACCACCAGTAATGCAAGAGTAGAATCACCACCATTAACGTTAGAGTAGAAACACCACCAGTAATGTTAGAGTAGAATCATTCCCCAGTAATGTTAGAGCAGAATCACCAGCAATAATGTTACAGTAGAATCACCACCAGTATTGATAGAGTAGAATCACCTCCAGTAATGTTAGAGCAGAATCATCAGCAATAATGTTACAGTAGAATCACCACCAGTAATGATAGAGTAGAACAACCTCCAGTAATGTTAGTGCAGAATCACCACCAGTAATGATACATCAGAATCACCACCAGTAATGCAAGAGTAGAATCACCACCATGAATGTTTTGATTAGAATCACCCCGAGTAATGTTAGAGTAGACTCACCACCATTAATGTTAGTGTAGAGTCAACAACAGTAATGTTAGAGTACAGTCACCACCAGCAATGTTAGAGTAGAGTTACCAGCAGTAATGTTAGAGTAGAGTCACCAACACTAACGTTAGATTAGAATCACCAACAGTAATGTTAGAGTAGAGTCACCACCAGTAATGTTGCAGTAGAGTCACAACCAGTAATGTTAGATTAGAATCACCAGCAGCAATTTTAGAGTAGACTCGCCAATAATAATGTTAGAGTAGAGTCACCACCATTAATGTTAGAGTAGATTCAAAACCAGTAATGTTATAGTACAGTCACCACCAGTAATGTTAGATTAGAGCAATACCAGCGATGTTAGAGTAGATCAACACCAGTAAATTTAGAGTACGGTCACCACCATTAATGACAGAATAGACTCACCACCAGTAATGTCAGATTAGAAGCACCACCAGTAATGTTAGCATAGGGTCGCAACAATTAATGTGTGATTAGAGTCACCACCAGTAATGTTAGATTAAAATCAACACCAGTAATGTTAGATTAGAATCACCACCTGTAAGGTTAGATTACAATCACCTCCAGTAAAGTTAGATTAGAATCAGCACCAGTAATGTTAGATTAGAATCACCACAAGTAATGTTAGAGTCGAGTCACCACCAGTAATTTTAGAGTATAATCAGTACCAGTAATGTTAGAGAAGAGTCACCACCAGTAATGTTAGAGTAGAATCACCACCAGTAATGCGAGAGTAGAATCGTCACCAGTAATGTTAGTTTGAATCACCACCAGTAATG
Organism: Squalus acanthias; assembly: GCA_030390025.1. Lineage (NCBI taxonomy): Eukaryota > Metazoa > Chordata > Chondrichthyes > Squaliformes > Squalidae > Squalus > Squalus acanthias. Next base: position 44,872 of record JASTWF010000978.1, on the reverse strand, counting down.
TTAGATTAGAATCACCACCAGTAATGTTAGAGTAGAATCATCACCATTAATGTTAGAGTAGAATAACCACCAGTAATGTTATATTAGAATCACCACAAGTAATGTTAGAGTCGAGTCACCACCAGTAATGTTAGAGTAGAATCACCACCAGTAATGTTAGAGACGAGTCACCACCAGTAATGTTAGAGTAGAATCACCACCAGTCATGTGAGAGTAGAATCACCACCAGTCATGTTAGAGTAGAATCGTCACCAGTAATGTTAGTTTGGAATCACCACCAGTAATGTTAGATTAGAATCACCACCAGTAATGTTGAGTAGAATCATCACCAGTAATGTTAGATTAGAATCACCACCAGTAACGTTAGATTAGAATAACCACCATTAATGTTAGAGTAGAATAACCACCATTAATGTTAGAGTAGAATCACCACCAGTAATGCAAGAGTAGAATCCCCACCATTAATGTTAGAGTAGAAACAGCACCAGTAATGATAGATCAGAATCACCACCAGTAATGCAAGAGTAGAATCACCACCATTAATGTTAGATTAGAATCACCCCGAGTAATGTTAGAGTAGAGTCACCACCAGTAATGTTAGAATAGGGTCACCACCATTAATGTTAGTGTAGAGTCAACACCAGTAATGTTAGAGTACAATCACCACCAGTAATGTTAGAGTAGAGTTACCAGCAGTAATGTTAGAGTAGAGTCACCAGCAGTAACGTTAGATTTAAATCACCAGCAGTAATGTTAGAGTAGAGTCACCACCAGTAATGTTACAGTAGAGTCACAACCAGTAATGTTAGATTAGAATCACCAGCAGCAATGTTAGATTAGACTCACCAATAATAATGTTAGAGTAGAGTCACCACCAGCAATGTTAGAGTAGATCAACACCAGTAAATTTAGAGTACGGTCACCACCATTAATGACAGAATAGACTCACCACCAGTAATGTCAGGTTAGAAGCACCACTAGTAATGTTAGCATAGGGTCGCAACAATTAATGTGTGACTAGAGTCACCACCAGTAATGTTAGATTAGAATCAACACCAGTAATGTTAGATTAGAATCACCACCTGTAAGGTTAGATTACAATCACCTCCAGTAAAGTTAGATTAGAATCAGCACCAGTAATGTTAGAGAAGAATCACCACCAGTAATGTTAGAGTAGAGTCATCACCAGTAATGTTAGAGTAGAATCACCACCAGTAATGTTAGATTAGAATCACCACAAGTAATGTTAGAGTCGAGTCACCACCAGTAATGTTAGAGTATAATCACCACCATTAATGTTAGAGAAGAGTCACCACCAGTAATGCTAGAGTAGAATCGTCACCAGTAATGTTTGTTTGGAATCACCACCAGTAATGTTAGAGTAGAATCGTCACCAGTAATGTTTGTTTGAAATCACCACCAGTAATGTTAGAGTAGAATCATCACCAGTAATGTTAGATTAGAATCACCACCAGTAATGTTACAGCAGAATCACCACCAAAATTGTTAGATTGGAATCACCACCAGTAATGTTAGAGTAGAAACACCACCAGTAATGTTAGAGTAGAATAGCCACCAGTAATGTTAGATTAGAATCACCACAAGTAATGTTAGAGTCGAGTCACCACCAGTAATGTTAGAGAAGAGTCACCACCAGTAATGTTAGAGTAGGGTCACCACCAGTAATGTTAGAGTAGAATCACCACCATTCATGTTAGAGTAGAATCGTCACCAATTATGTTAGTTTGGAATCACCACCAGTAATGTTAGATTAGAATCACCACCAGTAATGTTAGAGTAGAATCATCACCAGTAATGTTAGATTAGAATCACCACCAGTAATGTTAGAGTAGAAACACCACCAGTAATGTTAGAGTAGAATCATTCCCCAGTAATGTTAGAGCAGAATCACCAGCAATAATGTTACAGTAGAATCACCACCAGTAATGATAGATTAGAATCACCTCCAGTAATGTTGGTGTAGAATCACCAGCAGTAATGATAGATCAGAATCACCACCAGTAATGCAAGAGTAGAATGAACACCAATAATGTTAGATTAGAATCACCGCGAGTAATTTTAGAGTAGAGTCACCACCAGTAATGTTAGAATAGGGTCACCACCATTAATGTTACTGTGGAGTCAACACCAGTAATGTTAGATTAGAGTCACCACCAGTAATGTTAGAGTAGAGTTACCAGCAGTAATGTTAGAGTAGAGTCACCAACAGTAACGTTAGATTAGAATCACCACCAGTAGTGTTAGAGTAGAGTCACCACCAGTAATGTTACAGTGGAGTCACAACCATTAATGTTAGATTAGAATCACCAGTAGTAATGTTAGAGTAGATTCACCAATAATAACGTTAGAGTACGGTCACCACCAGTAATGTTAGAGTAGAGCAACACCAGCAATGTTAGAGTAGATCAACACCAGTAAATTTAGAGTACGGTCACCACCATTAATGACAGAATAGACTCACCACCAGCAATGTTAGCATAGGGTCGCAACCATTAATGTGTGATTAGAGTCACCACCAGTAATGTTAGATTAGAATCAACACCAGTAATGTTAGATTAGAATCACCACCAGTAAGGTTAGATTACAATCACCTCCAGTAAAGTTACATTAGAATCACCACCAGTAATGTTAGTGTCGAATCACCACCAGTAAGGTTAGATTACAATCACCACCAGTAAAGTTAGATTAGAGTCACCACCAGTAATGTTAGAGTAGAATCACCAGCAGCAATTTTAGAGTAGACTCACCAATAATAATGTTAGAGTAGAGTCAAAACCAGTAATGTTATAGTTCGGTCACCACCAGTAATGTTAGATTAGAGCAACACCAGCAATGTTAGAGTAGATCAACACCAGTAAATTTAGAGTACGGTCACCACCATTAATGACAGAATAGACTCACCACCAGTAATGTCAGATTAGAAGCACCACCAGCAATGTTAGCATAGGGTCGCAACAATTAATGTGTGATTAGAGTCACCACCAGTAATGTTAGATTAGAATCAACACCATTACTGTTAGATTAGAATCACCACCTGTAAGGATAGATTACAATCACCTCCAGTAAAGTTAGATTTGAATCAGCACCAGTAATGTTAGAGTAGAGTCATCACCAGTAATGTTAGAGCAGAATCACCACCAGTAATGTTAGATTAGAATCACCACAAGTAATGTTAGAGTCGAGTCACCACCAGTAATTTTAGAGTATAATCAGCACCAGTAATGTTAGAGAAGAGTCACCACCAGTAATGTTAGAGTAGAATCACCACCAGTAATGCTAGAGTAGAATCACCACCAGTAACGTTAGAGTAGAATCACCACCAGTAATGTTAGATTAGAATCGTCACCAGTAATGTTAGAGTAGAATAACCACCAGTAATGTTAGAGTCGAGTCACCACCAGTAATGTTAGAGAAGAGTCACCACCAGTAATGTTAGAGTAGAATCACCACCAGTAATGTTAGAGCAGAGTCATCACCAGTAATGTTAGAGTAGAGTCACCACCAGTAATGTTAGATTAGAATCACCACAAGTAATGTTAGAGTCGAGTCACCACCAGTAATTTTAGAGTATAATCAGCACCAGTAATGTTAGAGAAGAGTCACCACCAGTAACGTTAGAGTAGAATCACCACCAGTAATGCTAGATTAGAATCGTCACCAGTAATGTTAGTTTGGAATAACCACCATTAATGTTAGAGTAGAATAACCACCAGTAATGTTAGAGTCGAGTCACCACCAGTAATGTTAGAGAAGAGTCACCACCATTAATGTTAGAGTAGAATCACCACCAGTAATGTTAGAGTAGAATCACCACCAGTAATGTTAGAGTAGAGTCACCACCAGTAATGTTAGAGTAGAATCACCACCAGTAATGTTGGAGTAGAGTCACCACCAGTAATGTTAGAGAAGAGTCACCACCATTAATGTTAGAGTAGAATCACCACCAGTAATGTTAGAGTAGAATCACCAACAGTAATGTTAGAGTAGAGTCAACACCAGTAATGTTAGAGTAGAATCACCACCAGTAATGTTAGAGTCGAGTCACCACCAGTAATGTTAGAGAAGAGTCACCACCATTAATGTTAGAGTAGAATCACCACCAGTAATGTTATGTTAGAATCACCACCAGTAATGTTAGAGTAGAATCATCACCAGTAATGTTAGAGTAGAATCACCACCAGTAATGTTAGAGTGGAATCGTCACCAGTAATGATAGTTTGGAATCACCACCAGTATTGTTATGTTAGAATCACCACCAGTAATGTTAGAGTAGAATCACCACCAGTAATGTTAGAGTGGAATCGTCACCAGTAATGATAGTTTGGAATCACCACCAGTAATGTTATGTTAGAATCACCACCAGTAATGTTATTACGATAGCAAAATACTGCAGATGCTGGAAATCCGAAATAACAACAGAAAACGCTGGAAAAACTCAGCAGGCCAGGCAGCATCCGTGGAGAGAGAAAGAGAGTTGACGTTTCAGGTCGATGACCTTTCATCAGAACTGGGAAGAGCTGGAAATCAAATAGATTTAAGGCCAGGGTAAAGCTGGGAAAAGGGGGAGGGGATAAAGGAACAAAGGAGGAGATGAAGAGACATTAAGAGACATTAAGAGATATGCAAGGCTAGAGGTGGTGTTAATGTGACAGATTAAGGCTGAATGAAGTGTGAAATCTACTGGCAGAATGAAGGACAGCTGCCAGCTTCTAGGAGGAAAAAAAAGGTGGGGGGGACAAATAAAAGGGGAGATAAAATAAAATATAAATGTGATTGGAGCTGAGGTTATGATCTAAAATTGTTGAACTCGATATTGAGTCCAGAGGGCTGTAGCGTGCCTAAACGAAAGATGAGGTGCTGTTCCTCGAGCTTACGCTGAGTTTCCGTGGAACAGTGTATTAGGCCGAGGACGGTGAGGTCAGAGTGGGAGTGAAGCGGTGAATTAAAGTGACAGGCCACCGGGAGCTCGGGGTCCCCCTTACGGACTGAACGGAGGTGTTCCGCAAAGCGGTCACCCAATCTGCGTTTGGTCTCCCCAATGTAGAGGAGTCCACATCGTGAGCAGCGAATACAGTATACTAAATTGCAGGAAGTACAAGTAAATCGCTGTTTCACCTGGAAGGGGTGTTTGGGGCCCTGGACAGTGGGAAGAGGGGAGGTATAAGGGCATGTGTTGCATCTCCTGCGCGTGCACGGGAAGGTGCCAGGCGAAGGGGAAGGGGTGCTGGGGGTGGTAGAGGAGTGGACTAGGGTGTCGCGGAGGGAGCGGTCCCTGCGGAATGCTGAAAGGGGAGGTGAGGGGAAGATGTGTTTGGTGGTGGGATCACGCTGGAGGTGGCGGAAATGGCGGAGGATGATCCGTTGAATGTGGAGGCTGGTGGGGTGAAAGGTGAGGACAAGGGGAACCCTATCGTGGTTCCGGGAGGGAGGGGCAGGGGTGAGGGCGGATGTGCGGGAGATAGAACGGACACGGTCGAGGGCCGTGTCGACCACGGTAGAGGGGAATCCTCGGTTGAGGAAAAAGGAAGACATGTCGGAAGCACTGGTATGGAAGGTGGCATCATCAGAGCAGATGCGGCGGAGACGGAGAAACTGGGAGAATGGAATAGAGTCCTTACAGGAGGCGGGGTGGGAGGAAGTGTAGTCCAGGTAGCTGTGGGAGTCGGTGGGCTTGTAGTGAATGTTAGTCAATAACCTATCCCCAGAGATGGAGATGGAGAAGTCGAGGAAGGGAAGAGAAGAGTCGGAGATGGACCATGTGAAGGTGAGGGAAGGGTGGAAATTGGAAGCATAGTGAATGAAATGTTCTAGTTCAGGGCGAGAGCAGGAGACGGCACCGATACAGTCATCAATGTACCGGAAAAAGAGGTGAGGGAGGGGACCCGAGTAGGACTGGAACAAAGAGTGTTCCACATATCCCACGAAAAGGCAGGCATAGCTAGGACCCATGCGGGTACCCATAGCAACACCTTTAATTTGGAGGAAATGGGTAGAGTCAAAGGAGAAGTTGTTCAATGTGAGAACAAGTTCAGCCAGGCGGAGGAGGGTGGTGGTGGATGGGGACTGGTTGGGCCTCTGTTCAAGGAAGAAGCGGAGCGCCCTCAGGCCATCCTGGTGGGGAATGGAGGTGTAGAGGGATTGTACGTCCATAGTGAAGAGGAGACGGTTGGGGCCGGGAAACTGGAAACTGTTAAAATGGCGGAGGGCATCGGAAGAGTCGCGGATGTAGGTGGGAAGAGACTGGACAAGGGGAGAAAAAATAGAGTCGAGATAGGAAGAGATAAGTTCCGTGGGGCAAGAACAGGCTGAAACGATGGGTCTACCGGGGCAGTCCTGTTTGTGGATCTTGGGAAAGAGGTAGAAGCGGGCTGTAATGTTATGTTAGAATCACCACCAGTAATGTTAGATTAGAATCACCACCAGTAACGTTAGATTAGAATAACCACCATTAATGTTAGAGTAGAATCACCACCAGTAATGTTACAGCAGAATCACCACCAAAATTGTTAGGTTGGAATCACCACCAGTAATGTTAGAGTAGAAACACCACCAGTAATGTTAGAGTAGAATCATTCACCCGTAATGTTAGAGCAGAATCACCAGCAATAATGTTACAGTAGAATCACCACCAGTAATGATAGATCAGAATCACCACCAGTAATGCAAGAGTAGAATCACCACCATGAATGTTAGATTAGAATCACCCCGAGTAATGTTAGAGTAGAGTCACCACCAGTAATGTTAGTGTAGAGTCAACAACATTAATGTTAGAGTGCAGTCACCACCAGCAATGTTAGAGTAGAGTTACCAGCAGTAATGTTAGAGTAGAGTCACCAACACTAACGTTAGATTAGAATCAGCACCAGTAATGTTAGAGTAAAATCACCACCAGTAATGTTAGAGTAGAGTCATCACCAGTAATGTTAGAGTAGAATCACCACCAGTAATGGTAGATTAGAATCACCACAAGTAATGTTAGAGTCGAGTCGGCACCAGTAATTTTAGAGTATAATCAGTACCAGTAATGTTAGAGAAGAGTCACCACCAGTAATGCTAGAGTAGAATCGTCACCAGTAATGTTAGAGTAGAATCACCACCAGTAATGTTAGAGTAGAATCATCACCAGTAATGTTAGAGTAGAATCACCACCATTAATGTTAGAGTAGAATCACCACCAGTAATGTTACAGCAGAATCAACACCAAAATTGTTAGATTGGAATCACCACCAGTAATGTTAGAGTAGAAACACCACCAGTAATGATAGATCAGAATCACCACCAGTAATGCAAGAGTAGAATCACCACCATTAATGTTAGAGTAGAAACACCACCAGTAATGATAGATCAGAATCACCACCAGTAATGCAAGAGTAGAATCACCACCATTAATGTTAGATTAGAATCACCCCGAGTAATGTTAGAGTAGAGTCACCACCAGTAATGTTAGAATAGGGTCACCACCATTAATGTTAGTGTAGAGTCAACACCAGTAATGTTAGAGTACAGTCACCACCAGTAATGTTAGAGTAGAGTTACCAGCAGTAATGTTAGAGAAGAGTCACCAACAGTAACGTTAGATTAGAATCACCAGCAGTAATGTTAGAGTAGAGTCACCACCAGTAATGTTACAGTAGAGTCACAACCAGTAATGTTAGATTAGAATCACCAGCAGCAATGTTAGATTAGACTCACCAATAATAATCTTAGATTAGAGTCACCACCATTAATGTTAGAGTAGATTCAAAACCAGTAATGTTATAGTACGGTCACCACCAGTAATGTTAGAGTAGAGCAGCACCAGCAATGTTAGAGTAGATCAACACCAGTGAATTTAGAGTACGGTCACCACCATTAATGACAGAATAGACTCACCACCAGTAATATCAGATTAGAAGCACCACCAGTAATGTTAGCATAGGGTCGCAACAATTAATGTGTGATTAGAGTCACCACCAGTAATGTTAGATTAGAATCAACACCAGTAATGTTAGATTAGAATCACCACCTGTAAGGTTAGATTACAATCACATCCAGTAAAGTTAGATTAGAATCAGCACCAGTAATGTTAGAGTAGAATCACCACCAGTAATGTTAGAGTAGAGTCATCACCAGTAATGTTAGAGTAGAATCACCACCAGTAATGTTAGATTAGAATCACCACAAGTAATGTTAGAGAAGAGTCACCACCAGTAATGTTAGAGTAGAATCACCACCAGTAATGCTAGAGTAGAATCGTCACCAGTAATGTTAGTTTGGAATCACCACCAGTAATGTTAGAGTAGAATCACCACCAGTAATGTTAGAGTAGAATCGCCACCAGTCATGTTAGAGTAGAATCGTCAACAGTAATGTTAGTTTGGAATCACCACCAGTAATGTTAGATTAGAATCACCACCAGTAATGTTAGAGTAGAATCATCACCAGTAATGTTAGATTAGTATCACCACCAGTAACGTTAGATTAGAATAACCACCATTAATGTTAGAGTAGAATAACCACCATTAATGTTAGAGTAGAATCACCACCAGTAATGTTACAGCAGAATCACCACCAAAATTGTTAGATTGGAATCACCACCAGTAATGTTAGAGTAGAAACACCACCAGTAATGTTAGAGTAGAATCATTCACCAGTAATGTTAGAGCAGAATCACCAGCAATAATGTTACAGTAGAATCACCACCAGTAATGTTAGTGTAGAATCACCACCAGTAATGATAGATCAGAATCACCACCAGTAATGCAAGAGTAGAATCATCACCATTAATGTTAGATTAGAATCACCCCGAGTAATGTTAGAGTAGAGTCACCACCATTAATGTTAGAATAGGGTCACCACCATTAATGTTAGTGTAGAGTCAACACCAGTAATGTTAGAGTACAGTCACCACCAGTAATGTTAGAGTAGAGTTACCAGCAGTAATGTTAGAGTAGAGTTACCAACGGTAACGTTAGATTAGAATCACCACCAGTAATGTTAGAGTAGACTCAACAGCAGTAATGTTACAGTAGAGTCACAACCAGTAATGTTAGATTAGAATCACCACCAGTAATGTTAGAGTAGAATCGTCACCAGTAAAGTTTGTTTGGAATCACCACCAGTAATGTTAGAGTAGAATCACCACCAGTAATGTTAGAGAAGAGTCACCACCAGTAATGTTAGAGTAGAATCACCACCAGTAATGTTAGAGTAGAATCGTCACCAGTAATGTTTGTTTGGAATCACCACCAGTAATGTTAGTGTAGAGTCACCACCAGTAATGTTAAAGAAGAATCACCACCAGTAATATTAGAGTAGAATTACCACCAGTAATGTTAGATTAGAATCACCACCAGTAATGTTGGAGTAGATTTACCACTAGTAATGTTAGAGTAGAATCACCACCAGTAATGTTAGAGTAGAGTCACCACCAGTAATGTTAGAGTAGAATTACTACCAGTAATGTCAGATTAGAGTCGTCACCAGTAATATTTGATTGGAATCACCATCAGTAATGTTAGAGTAGAATCACCACCAGTAATGTCAGAGTAGAATCAAAACCAGTAATGTTACAGTAGCATCACCATCATTAATGTTAGAGTACGGTCACCACCAGTACTGTTAGAGTAGAGCAACACCAGTAATGTTAGAGATGAGCAACACCAGTAATTTTAGAGTACGGTCATCTCCATTAATGACAGAATAGACTCACCACCAATAATGTTAGAATAGAAGCATCACCAGTAATATTTGCTTAGGGTCGCAACCATTAATGTGAGATTAGAGTCACCACCAGTAATATTAGCTTAGGGTCACCACCAGTAATTTTAGAATGGTGTCGCAACCATTTATGTGAGGTTAGAGCCACAACCAGTAATATTATGTTAGGGACACCAATAGCAATTTCAGAATAGGGTAACCACAATTAATCTGAGATTAGAGTCCCCACCAGTAAAGTTAGATTAGAATCACCAGCAGTAATGTTAGATTAGAATCACTACCAGTAAAGTTAGATTAGAATCACCACCAGTAATGTTAGAGTAGAGTCACCATCATTAATGTTAGAGAACAGTCACCACCTGCAATGTTAGAGTAGAGTCACCACCCGTAATTTTAGAGTAGAATCACCATCAGTAATGTTACAGTAGAATCACCAGCAGTAATTTTAAAGTAGAATCACCACCAGTAATGTTAGAGAAGAATCACCACCAATAATGTTAGAGTATAATCACCTCCAGTAATTTTAGAGTAGCATCATCATCAGTAATGTCAGAGTAGAATCACCACCAGTAATGTTCGAGTAGAATCACCACCAGTAATGTTAGATTAGAATCACCACAAGTAATGTCAGCTTAGAATCACCACCAGTAATGTTAGAGTGGGGTCACCACCAGTAATGTTAGTGTAGTTTCACCACCAGTCATGTTAGAGTAGGGTCACCACCATTAATGTTAGTGTAGAGTCACCACCAGTAATGTTAGAGTAGATTCACCACCAATAATGTTAGCATAGGGTCGCAACCATTAATGTGTGAATAGACTCACCACCAGTTTAGTTAGATTAGATTCACCAACAATAATGTTAGAGTAAAGTCGCCAGCAGTAATGCTGGAGTAGAATGACCACCAGTAATGTTACAGTAGGGTCACCATCAGTAATGTTAGAGTAGAGTCACCACCATGTTCTGTTAGTGTAGAGTCACCACCAGTAATGTTAGATTAGAATCAACACCAGTAATGTTTGAGTAGAGTCACCACCAGTAATGTTAGAAGAGACACCACCAGTAATGTTAGATTAAAATCACTTCCAGTAATGTTAGAGTAGTTTTACCACCAGTAATGTTAGAGTAGAGCAACACCAGTAATGTTAGCATAGGGTCGCAAACATTGATGTGTGATTAGAGTCACCACCAGTTTAGTTAGATTAGAATCACCACCAGTAATGTTAGATTAGAATCACCACCAGTAATGTTAGATTAGAAACACCACCAGTAAGGTTAGATTACAATCACCACCAGGAAAGTTAGATTCGAATCACCACCAGTAATGTTAGAGTAGAATCAACACCAGTAATGTTAGAGTAGAATCAACATCAGCAATGTTAAAGTAGAGGTACCACCAGTAATGTTAGAATAGAATCAACATCACTAATGTTAGAGTATGGCCATCACCAGTAATGTTAGAGGAGAATCATCACCAATAATGTTAGAGTAGAATCACCACCAGGAATGTTAGATTAGAATCAAAACCAGTAATGTTAGATTAGAATCACCACAAATTATGTTAGATTAGAATCACCACCAGTAATGTTAGATTAGAATCACCACCAGTAATGTTAGATTAGAGTCACCGCCAGTAATGTTAGAGTAGCGTCACCACCATTAATGTTAGAGAAGTGTCACCACCAGTAATGCTAAAGTAGAATCACCACCAATAATGTTAGAGAAGAGTCACCACCATTAATGTCAGAGTAGAGTCACCAGCATTAATGTTAGAGTAGAGTCACCACCATTAATGTTAGATTAGAATCACCACCAGTTATATTAGAGGAGTGTCACAACCAGTAATGTTAAATTAGAATGACAACCAGTAATGTTAGAGTAGAGTCACCACCAGTAATGTTAGATTAGAATCACCACCAGTAATGTTAGTGTAGAGTCACCACCAGTAATGTTAGAGTAGAATCACCATCAATAATCTTAGAGTAGAGTCACCACCAGTAATGTTAGAGTAGCATCAACACCAGTAATGTTAGAATAGAGTCACCACCTGTAATGATAGAGTAGAAGCACCACCAGTAATGTTTGAGTAGAGTCACCACCAGTAATGTTAGAGTAGAGCCACCCCAGTAATGTTAGAGTAGAGTCACCCCCAGTAATGTTAGAGTAGAATCACCACCAGTAATGTTAGAGTAGAATCACCACCATTAATGTTACATCAGAGTAACCATCAGCAATGTTAGAGTAGAATCACCACCAGTAATGTTAGAGTAGACTCAGCACCAGCAATGTTAGTGTAGAATCACCACCAGTAATTTTAGAGCAGAGTAGCCACCAGTAATGTTAGTGTAGAGTCACCACCAGTAATGTTAGAGTAGAATTACCACCAGTAATATTAGAGTAGAGTCACCACCAGTAATGTTGGAGTAGAGTCACCACCAGTTATGTTAGAGATGAGTCACCACCAGTAATGTTAGAGTAGAATTACCACCAGTAATGTTGGAGTAGAGTCACCACCAGTTATGTTAGAGATGAGTCACCACCAGTAATGTTAGAGTAGAATCACCACCAGTAATGTTAGATTAGAATCACCACCAGTAATGTTGGAGTAGATTTACCACGAGTAATGTTAGTGTAGAATCACCACCAGTAATGTTAGTGTAAAATCACTACCAGAAATGTTAGATTAGAATCGCCACCAGTAATGTTGGAGTAGATTTACCACTAGTAATGTTAGAGTAGAATCACCACCAGTAATGTTAGAGGAGAATCACTACCAGTAATGTTAGATTAGAATCACCACCAGAAATGTTAGAGTAGAATCACCACCAGTAATGTTAGAGTAGAATCAACATCAGCAATGTTGGAGTAGAGGCACCACCAGTAATGTTAGAATAGAATCAACATCACTAATGTTAGAGTATGGTCACCACCAGTAATTTTAGAGTAAAATGATCACCAATAATGTTAGAGTAGAATCACCACCAGTAATGTTAGATTAGAATCACCACCAGTAATGTTAGATTAGAATCACCACAAATTATGTTAGATTAGAATCACCACCAGTAATGATAGATTAGAATCACCGCCAGTAATGTTAGAGTAGCGTCACCACCAGTAATGTTAGAGAAGAGTCACCACCAGTAATGATAAAGTAGAATCACCACCAATAATGTTAGAGTAGAATCACCACCATTAATGTCAGAGTAGAGTCACCAGCATTAATGTTAGAGTAGAGTCACCACCATTAATGTCAGAGCAGGGTCACCAGCATTAATGTAAGAGTAGAGTCACCACGATTAATGTTAGATTAGAATCACCACCAGTAATATTAGAGTAGGGTCACAACCAGAAATGTTAGATTAGAATGAACACCAGTAATGTTAGAGTAGAGTCACCACCAGTAATGTTAGATTAGAATCACCACCAGTAATGTAAGTGTAGAGTCACCACCAGTAATGTTAGAGACGAATCACCATCAATAATGTTAGAGTAGCAGCACCAACAGTAATGGTAGAGTCGAGTCACCACCAGTAATGTTAGAGTAGAGTCACCACCAGTAATGTTAGTGTAGAGTCACCACCAGTAATATTAGAGTAGGGTCACCACCAGAAATGTTAGATTAGAATCACCACCAGTAATGTTAGAGTAGAGTCACCACCAGTAATGTTAGAGCAGAATCACCACCAGTAATGTTAGAGTAGAATCACCACCATTAATGTTACATCAGAGACACCACCAATGTTAGAGTACAGTCACCACCTGTAATGTTAAAGAAGAATCACCACCAGTAATATTAGAGTAGAATCACCACCATTAATGTTAGAGTATAGTCAACACCAGTAATGTTAGAGTAATGTCACCACCAGTAATGTTATTGTAGAGTCACCACCAGTAATGTTAGAGTAGAGTCACCACCAGTAATGTTAGAGTAGAATCACCACCAGTAATGTTAGAGTAGAATCACTACCAGTAATGTTAGATTAGAATCACCACCAGAAATGTTAGTGTCGAATCACCACCAGTAATGACCGAGCAGCATCACCACCAGTAAAGATAGATTAGAGTCACTACCATTAATGTCAGAGTAGAGTCACCACCATTAATGTTAGATTACAAGCAGCACCAATAATATTAGAGTACGGTCACCACCAGAAATGTTAGATTAGAATGACCACCAGTAATGTTAGAGTAGAGTCACCACCAGTAATGTTAGAGAAGAATCACCACCAGTAATGTAAGTGTAGAGTCACCACCAGTAATGTTAGAGAAGAATCACCATTAATAATGTTAGAGTAGAGTCACCACCAATAATGTTAGAGTAGAAGCACCACCAGTAATGTTAGATTAGAGTCACCACCAGTAATGTTAGAGTAGAGTCACCACCAGTAATGTTAGAGTAGGATCACCACCAGTAATGTTAGAGTAGAATCACCACCATTAATGTTACATCAGAGTCAACATCAGTAATGTTAGAGTAGAGTCACCACCAGTAATGTAAGAATAGAATCACAACCAGTAATGTTAGTGTCGAATCAACTGCAGTAATGTTCGAGCAGAATCACCACCATTAATGTTCGAGTAGAGTCAACACCAGTAATGTTAGAGTAGAGTCACCACCAGTAATGTTATTGTAGAGTCACCACCAGTAATGTTAGAGTAGAGTCACCACCAGTAATGTTAGATTAGAATCACCACCATTAATGTTGGAGTAGATTTACCACTAGTAATGTTATAGTAGAATCACCACCAGTAATGTTAGAGTAGAATCAACACCAGTAATGTTAGATTAGAAACACCACCAGTAAGGTTAGATTTCAATCACAGCTAGGAAAGTTAGATTCGAATCAACACCAGTAATGTTAGAGTAGAATCACCACCAGTAATGTTAGAGTAGAATCACTACCAGTAACATTAGAGTACAGTCACCACCAGTAATGTTAGTGTCCAAACACCACCAGTAATGACCGAGCAGAATCACCACCAGTAATGTTAGAGTAGTGTCACAACCAGTAATGTTAGAGTCGAGTCACCACCAGCAATGTTAGAGTAGAGTCACAACCAGTAATGTTAGAGTAGAATCACCTCAAGTAATGTTAGAGTAGAGTCAACACCAGTAATGTTCGAGTCGAGTCACCACCAGTAATGTTAGAGTAGAGTCACCACCAGTAATGTTATACTAGAATCACCACGAGTAACGTTAGAGTAGAATCACCACAAGTAATGTTAGATTAGAATCACCACCAGTAATGTTGGAGTAGATTCACTACCAGTAAAGTTAGATTAGAATCACCACCAGTTATGTTAGAATAGAATCACCACCAATAATGTTAGAGTAGAGTCACAACGAGTAATTTTAGAGTACAATCACCAGCATTAATATTAGATTAGAATCACCACCAGAAATGTTACAGTAGAGTCACCACCAGTAATGTTAGAGTTGAGTCACCACCAGTAATGTTATATTAGAATCACCGACAGTAATGTTAGAGTAGAATCGCCATCAGTAATGTTAGAGTATAATCACCAGCATTAATGTAAGATTAGAATCACTACCAGTAATGTTAGAGTAGAGTCACCAGAAGTAATGTTATACTAGAATCACCACCAGTAATGTTAGAGAAGATTCACAACCAGTAAAGTTAGATTAGAATCACCACCAGTTATATTTGAATAGAATCACCACCAATAATGTTAGAGTAGAGTCACAACGACTAATTTTAGAGTACAATCAACAGCATTAATATTAGATTAGAATCACCACCAGAAATGTTACAGTAGAGTCACCACCAGTAATGTTAGAGTTGAGTCACCACCAGTAATGTTATATTAGAATTACCGACAGTAATGTTAAAGTAGAATCGCCATCAGTAATGTTAGAGTAGAATCACCACCAATAATGTAAGAGTAGAATCATTACCAGTAATGTTAGAGTAGAAGCACCAACAGTAATGTTGGAGTAGAGTCATCACCAGGAATGTTAGAGTAGAATCACTACCAGTAATGTAAGAGTAGTCACCACCAGTAATGTTATACTATAATCACAACCATTAATGTTCGATTAGAATCACCACCAGTAATGATAGAGTAGAATCACCACCGGTATTGTTAGATTAGAATCATCACCAGTCATATTAGAGTAGAGTCACCATCAGTAATGTAAGAGTAGAATTATCAAAAGTAATGTTAGAGTAGAGTCACCACCAGTAATGTTAGATTAGAGTCACCACCAGTAATGTTAGAGTAGAGTCAGCACCAGTAATGTTAGATTAGAATCACTACCATTAATGTTAGAGTAGAGACACCACCTGTAATGTTATACTAGATTCACCACTAGTAATGTTAGAGTATAATCACTACCAGTAATGTTAGATTAGAATCACCACCAGTAATATTAGAGTACAGTCACTACCAGTAAACTTAGAGTAGAATCATTACCAGTAATGTTAGATTAGAATCACCACCAGTAATATTAGAGTAGAATCACCTCCAATAATATAAGTGTAGAGTCACTACCAGTAATGTTCGAGCACAACCACCACCAGTAATATTAGATTAGAATCACCACCAGAAATGTTAGAGTAGAATCACCAGCAGTGATGTTAGAGTAGAATCACTACCAGTAATGTTAGAGAAGAGTCATCACCAGTAATGTTAGAGTAGAATCACCACCAGTAATGTTAGAGTAGAATCACCAGCAGTAATGTTAGAGTAGAGACACCACCAGTAATGTTAGAGTAGAATCACCAGCATTAATGTTAGAGTACAATCAGCACCAGCAACGTTAGAGTGGGGTCACCACCAGTAATGTTAGTGTAGAGGCACCACCAGTAACGTTAGTGTAGAGTCACCACCAGTAATGTTTTTGTCGAGTCAGCACCAATAATGTTAGAGTAGAATCACCACCAGTAATGTTAGAGTAGAATCACCACCATTAATGTTACATCAGAGTCACCATCAGTAATGTTAGCTTAGAATCACAACCAGTAATGTAAGAATAGATTCACCACCAGTAATGTTAGAGTAGAATCACCACCAGTAATGTTAGTCTAGAATCACCACCAGTCATGTTAGAGTAGAATCACCACCAGTAATGTTAGAGTAGAATCACCACCAGTAATGTTAGAGTAGAGAGAACACCAGTAATGTTAGAGTAGAATCACCAGCATTAATGTTAGAGTAGAATCAGCAGCAGGAATGTTAGTGCAGAATCACCACCAGTAATGATAGAGTAGTGTCACCACCAGTAATGTTAAAGAAGAATCACCACCAGTAATATTAGAGTAGAATCACCACCAGTAATGTTAGTGTCGAATCACCACCAGTAATGTTCGAGCATAATCACCACCAGTAATGTTAGAGTAGAGTCAACACCAGTAATATTAGAGTAGAGTCAGCACCAGTAATGTTAGAGTAGAGTCACCACCAGTAATGTTATTGTAGAGTCACCATCAGTAATGTTAAATTAGAATTATCACCAGTAATGTTGGAGTAGATTTGCCACTAATAATGTTAGAGTAGAATCACCACCAGTAATGTTAGAGTAGAATCACTACCAGTAATATTAGAATACAGTCACTACCAGTAATGTTAGTGTAGAATCGCTACCAGTAATGTTAGATTAGAATCACCACCAGTAATGTTAGAGTAGAGTCACCTCCATTAATGTTAGAGTAGAGTCACCACCAGTAATGTTAGAGTAGAATCACCACCAGTAATGTTAGAGTAGACTCACTACTTGTAATGTTATAGTAGAGTCACCATCAGTAATGTTAGAGTAGAATCACTAACAGTAATGTAAGAGTAGAGTCACCAACAGTAATGTTATACGAGAATCACAACCAAGAATGTTAGATTAGAGTCACAACCAGTAATGTTCGAGTAGAATCACCAGCAGTAATGTTAGAGTAGAATCACCACCAGTAATGTTACAGTAGAATCACCACCAGTAATTTTAGAGTAGAATCACCACCAGTAATGTTACAGATGAATCACCACGAGTAATGTTAGAGTGTAATCCCCTCCAATAATTTTAGAGTAGAATCACCATCAGTAATGTTAGATTGGAATCACCACAATTAATGTTAGCTTAGAATCACCACCAGTAATGTTAGATTAGAATCACCACCAGTAATGTTAGAGTGGGGTCACCACCAGTAATGTTAGAGTAGAATCACCACCAGTAATGTTCGAGTAGAATCACCACCAGTAATGTTACAGTAGAGTCACCACCAGTAATGTTAGAGTAGAGTCAACACCAGTAATATTAGAGTAGAGTCAGCACCAGTAATGTTAGAGTAGAGTCACCACCAGTAATGTTATTGTAGAGTCACCATCAGTAATGTTAAATTAGAATTATCACCAGTAATGTTGGAGTAGATTTGCCACTAATAATGTTAGAGTAGAATCACCACCAGTAATGTTAGAGTAGAATCACTACCAGTAATATTAGAATACAGTCACTACCAGTAATGTTAGTGTAGAATCGCTACCAGTAATGTTAGATTAGAATCACCACCAGTAATGTTAGAGTAGAGTCACCTCCATTAATGTTAGAGTAGAGTCACCACCAGTAATGTTAGAGTAGAATCACCACCAGTAATGTTAGAGTAGACTCACTACTTGTAATGTTATAGTAGAGTCACCATCAGTAATGTTAGAGTAGAATCACTAACAGTAATGTAAGAGTAGAGTCACCAACAGTAATGTTATACGAGAATCACAACCAAGAATGTTAGATTAGAGTCACAACCAGTAATGTTCGAGTAGAATCACCAGCAGTAATGTTAGAGTAGAATCACCACCAGTAATGTTACAGTAGAATCACCACCAGTAATTTTAGAGTAGAATCACCACCAGTAATGTTACAGATGAATCACCACGAGTAATGTTAGAGTGTAATCCCCTCCAATAATTTTAGAGTAGAATCACCATCAGTAATGTTAGATTGGAATCACCACAATTAATGTTAGCTTAGAATCACCACCAGTAATGTTAGATTAGAATCACCACCAGTAATGTTAGAGTGGGGTCACCACCAGTAATGTTAGAGTAGAATCACCACCAGTAATGTTCGAGTAGAATCACCACCAGTAATGTTACAGTAGAGTTACCACCAGTAATGTTAGAGTAGAATCACCACCAGTAATTTTAGAGTAGAATCACCGTCAGTAATGTTAGATTGGAATCACCACAATTAATGTTAGCTTAGAATCACCACCAGTAATGTTAGATTAGAATCACCACCAGTAATGTTAGAGTGGGGTCACCACCAGTAATGTTATTGTCGAGTCAGCACCAATAATGTTAGAGCAGAGTCACCACCAGTAATGTTAGAGTAGAATCACCACCATTAATGTTACATCAGAGTCACCATGAGTAATGTTAGCTGAGAATCACAACCAGTAATATAAGAATAGATTCACCACCAGTAATGTTAGATTAGAATCACCACCAGTAATGTTAGTCTAGAATCACCACCAGTCATGTTAGAGTAGAAACACCACCAGTAATGTTAGAGTAGAATCACCACCAGTAATGTTAGAGTAGAGAGAACACCAGTAATGTTAGAGTACAATCACCAGCATTAATGTTAGAGTAGAATCAGCACCAGCAATGTTAGTGTAGAATCACCACCAGTAATTTTAGAGTAGAGTAGCCACCAGTAATGTTAGAGTAGAGTCACCACCAGTAATGTTAAAGAAGAATCACCACCAGTAATATTAGAGTAGAATCACCACCAGTAATGTTAGTGTCGAATCACCACCGGTAATGTTCGAGCATAATCACCACCAGTAATGTTAGAGTAGAGTCAACACCAGTAATATTAGAGTAGAGTCACCACCAGTAATTTTAGAGTAGAGTCAACACCACTAATGTTAGTGTAGAGTCACCACCAGTAATGTTAGAGTAGAGTCACCAACAGTAATGTGAGATTATAATTATCACCAGTAATGTTAAAGTAGATTTAACACTAGTAATGTTAGAGTAGAATCACCACCAGTAATGTTAGAGTAGAATCACTACCAGTAATGTTAGATTAGAATCGCTACCAGTAATATTAGAATACAGTCACCACCAGTAATGTTAGTGTAGAATCGATACCAGTAATGTTAGATTAGAATCACCACCAGTAATGTTGGAGTAGATTTACCACTAGTAATGTTAGAGTAAAATCACTACCAGTAATGTTAGAGAAGAATCACTACCAGTAATGTTAGATTAGAATCACCACCAGTAATGTTAGAGTAGAGTCACCTCCATTAATGTTAGAGTAGAGTCACCACCACTAATGTTAGAGTAGAATCACCACCAGTAATTTTAGAGTAGACTCACCAGCAGTAATGTTAGTGTCGAATCACCACCAGTAATGTCCGAACAGAATCACCACCAGTAATGTTAGCGTAGAGTCACCACCAGTAATGTTAGAGTCGAGTCACCACCAGTAATTATCGAGTAGAATCACCACCAGTAATGTTAGATTGGAATCACCACAATTAATGTTAGCTTAGAATCACCACCAGTAATGTTAGATTAGAATCACCACCAGTAATGTTAGAGTAGAGTCACCATCATTAATGTTAGAGAACAGTCACCACCTGTAATGTTAGAGTAGAGTCACCACCCGTAATTTTAGAGTAGAATCACCATCAGTAATGTTACAGTAGAATCACCAGCAGTAATTTTAAAGTAGAATCACCATCAGTAATGTTAGAGAAGAATCACCACCAATAATGTTAGAGTATAATCACCTCCAGTAATTTTAGAGTAGCATCATCATCAGTAATGTCAGAGTAGAATCACCACCAGTAATGTTCGAGTAGAATCACCACCAGTAATGTTAGATTAGAATCACCACAAGTAATGTCAGCTTAGAATCACCACCAGTAATGTTAGAGTGGGGTCACCACCAGTAATGTTAGTGTAGTTTCACCACCAGTCATGTTAGAGTAGGGTCACCACCATTAATGTTAGTGTAGAGTCACCACCAGTAATGTTAGAGTAGATTCACCACCAATAATGTTAGCATAGGGTCGCAACCATTAATGTGTGAATAGACTCACCACCAGTTTAGTTAGATTAGATTCACCAACAATAATGTTAGAGTAAAGTCGCCAGCAGTAATGCTGGAGTAGAATGACCACCAGTAATGTTACAGTAGGGTCACCATCAGTAATGTTAGAGTAGAGTCACCACCATGTTCTGTTAGTGTAGAGTCACCACCAGTAATGTTAGATTAGAATCAACACCAGTAATGTTTGAGTAGAGTCACCACCAGTAATGTTAGAAGAGACACCACCAGTAATGTTAGATTAAAATCACTTCCAGTAATGTTAGAGTAGTTTTACCACCAGTAATGTTAGAGTAGAGCAACACCAGTAATGTTAGCATAGGGTCGCAAACATTGATGTGTGATTAGAGTCACCACCAGTTTAGTTAGATTAGAATCACCACCAGTAATGTTAGATTAGAATCACCACCAGTAATGTTAGATTAGAAACACCACCAGTAAGGTTAGATTACAATCACCACCAGGAAAGTTAGATTCGAATCACCACCAGTAATGTTAGAGTAGAATCAACACCAGTAATGTTAGAGTAGAATCAACATCAGCAATGTTAAAGTAGAGGTACCACCAGTAATGTTAGAATAGAATCAACATCACTAATGTTAGAATATGGCCATCACCAGTAATGTTAGAGGAGAAGCATCACCAATAATGTTAGAGTAGAATCACCACCAGGAATGTTAGATTAGAATCAAAACCAGTAATGTTAGATTAGAATCACCACAAATTATGTTAGATTAGAATCACCACCAGTAATGTTAGATTAGAATCACCACCAGTAATGTTAGATTAGAATCACCGCCAGTAATGTTAGAGTAGCGTCACCACCATTAATGTTAGAGAAGTGTCACCACCAGTAATGCTAAAGTAGAATCACCACCAATAATGTTAGAGAAGAGTCACCACCATTAATGTCAGAGTAGAGTCACCAGCATTAATGTTAGAGTAGAGTCACCACCATTAATGTTAGATTAGAATCACCACCAGTTATATTAGAGGAGTGTCACAACCAGTAATGTTAAATTAGAATGACAACCAGTAATGTTAGAGTAGAGTCACCACCAGTAATGTTAGATTAGAATCACCACCAGTAATGTTAGTGTAGAGTCACCACCAGTAATGTTAGAGTAGAATCACCATCAATAATCTTAGAGTAGAGTCACCACCAGTAATGTTAGAGTAGCATCAACACCAGTAATGTTAGAATAGAGTCACCACCTGTAATGATAGAGTAGAAGCACCACCAGTAATGTTTGAGTAGAGTCACCACCAGTAATGTTAGAGTAGAGCCACCCCAGTAATGTTAGAGTAGAGTCACCCCCAGTAATGTTAGAGTAGAATCACCACCAGTAATGTTAGAGTAGAATCACCACCATTAATGTTACATCAGAGTAACCATCAGCAATGTTAGAGTAGAATCACCAGCAGTAATGTAAGAATAGAATCACCACCAGTAATGTTAGAGTAGACTCAGCACCAGCAATGTTAGTGTAGAATCACCACCAGTAATTTTAGAGCAGAGTAGCCACCAGTAATGTTAGTGTAGAGTCACCACCAGTAATGTTAGAGTAGAATTACCACCAGTAATATTAGAGTAGAGTCACCACCAGTAATGTTGGAGTAGAGTCACCACCAGTTATGTTAGAGATGAGTCACCACCAGTAATGTTAGAGTAGAATTACCACCAGTAATGTTGGAGTAGAGTCACCACCAGTTATGTTAGAGATGAGTCACCACCAGTAATGTTAGAGTAGAATCACCACCAGTAATGTTAGATTAGAATCACCACCAGTAATGTTGGAGTAGATTTACCACTAGTAATGTTAGTGTAGAATCACCACCAGTAATGTTAGTGTAAAATCACTACCAGAAATGTTAGATTAGAATCGCCACCAGTAATGTTGGAGTAGATTTACCACTAGTAATGTTAGAGTAGAATCACCACCAGTAATGTTAGAGGAGAATCACTACCAGTAATGTTAGATTAGAATCACCACCAGAAATGTTAGAGTAGAATCACCACCAGTAATGTTAGAGTAGAATCAACATCAGCAAGGTTGGAGTAGAGGCACCACCAGTAATGTTAGAATAGAATCAACATCACTAATGTTAGAGTATGGTCACCACCAGTAATTTTAGAGTAAAATGATCACCAATAATGTTAGAGTAGAATCACCACCAGTAATGTTAGATTAGAATCACCACCAGTAATGTTAGATTAGAATCACCACAAATTATGTTAGATTAGAATCACCACCAGTAATGTTAGATTAGAATCACCACCAGTAATGTTAGATTAGAATCACCGCCAGTAATGTTAGAGTAGCGTCACCACCAGTAATGTTAGAGAAGAGTCACCACCAGTAATGATAAAGTAGAATCACCACCAATAATGTTAGAGTAGAATCACCACCATTAATGTCAGAGTAGAGTCACCAGCATTAATGTTAGAGTAGAGTCACCACCATTAATGTCAGAGCAGGGTCACCAGCATTAATGTAAGAGTAGAGTCACCACGATTAATGTTAGATTAGAATCACCACCATTAATATTAGAGTAGGGTCACAACCAGAAATGTTAGATTAGAATGAACACCAGTAATGTTAGAGTAGAGTCACCACCAGTAATGTTAGATTAGAATCACCACCAGTAATGTAAGTGTAGAGTCACCACCAGTAATGTTAGAGACGAATCACCATCAATAATGTTAGAGTAGCAGCACCAACAGTAATGGTAGAGTCGAGTCACCACCAGTAATGTTAGAGTAGAGTCACCACCAGTAATGTTAGTGTAGAGTCACCACCAGTAATATTAGAGTAGGGTCACCACCAGAAATGTTAGATTAGAATCACCACCAGTAATGTTAGAGTAGAGTCACCACCAGTAATGTTAGAGCAGAATCACCACCAGTAATGTTAGAGTAGAATCACCACCATTAATGTTACATCAGAGACACCACCAATGTTAGAGTACAGTCACCACCTGTAATGTTAAAGAAGAATCACCACCAGTAATATTAGAGTAGAATCACCACCATTAATGTTAGAGTATAGTCAACACCAGTAATGTTAGAGTAATGTCACCACCAGTAATGTTAGAGTAGAGTCACCACCAGTAATGTTAGAGTAGAATCACCACCAGTAATGTTAGAGTAGAATCACTACCAGTAATGTTAGATTAGAATCACCACCAGAAATGTTAGTGTCGAATCACCACCAGTAATGACCGTGCAGCATCACCACCAGTAAAGTTAGATTAGAGTCACTACCATTAATGTCAGAGTAGAGTCACCACCATTAATGTTAGATTACAAGCAGCACCAATAATATTAGAGTACGGTCACCACCAGAAATGTTAGATTAGAATGACCACCAGTAATGTTAGAGTAGAGTCACCACCAGTAATGTTAGAGAAGAATCACCACCAGTAATGTAAGTGTAGAGTCACCACCAGTAATGTTAGAGAAGAATCACCATTAATAATGTTAGAGTAGAGTCACCACCAATAATGTTAGAGTAGAAGCACCACCAGTAATGTTAGAGTAGAGTCACCACCAGTAATGTTAGAGTAGAGTCACCACCAGTAATGTTAGAGTAGGATCACCACCAGTAATGTTAGAGTAGAATCACCACCATTAATGTTACATCAGAGTCAACATCAGTAATGTTAGAGTAGAGTCACCACCAGTAATGTAAGAATAGAATCACAACCAGTAATGTTAGTGTCGAATCAACTGCAGTAATGTTCGAGCAGAATCACCACCATTAATGTTCGAGTAGAGTCAACACCAGTAATGTTAGAGTAGAGTCACCACCAGTAATGTTATTGTAGAGTCACCACCAGTAATGTTAGAGTAGAGTCACCACCAGTAATGTTAGATTAGAATCACCACCATTAATGTTGGAGTAGATTTACCACTAGTAATGTTATAGTAGAATCACCACCAGTAATGTTAGAGTAGAATCAACACCAGTAATGTTAGATTAGAAACACCACCAGTAAGGTTAGATTTCAATCACAGCTAGGAAAGTTAGATTCGAATCAACACCAGTAATGTTAGAGTAGAATCACCACCAGTAATGTTAGAGTAGAATCACTACCAGTAACATTAGAGTACAGTCACCACCAGTAATGTTAGTGTCCAAACACCACCAGTAATGACCGAGCAGAATCACCACCAGTAATGTTAGAGTAGTGTCACAACCAGTAATGTTAGAGTCGAGTCACCACCAGCAATGTTAGAGTAGAGTCACAACCAGTAATGTTAGAGTAGAATCACCTCAAGTAATGTTAGAGTAGATTCAACACCAGTAATGTTCGAGTCGAGTCACCACCAGTAATGTTAGAGTAGAGTCACCACCAGTAATGTTATACTAGAATCACCACGAGTAACGTTAGAGTAGAATCACCACAAGTAATGTTAGATTAGAATCACCACCAGTAATGTTGGAGTAGATTCACTACCAGTAAAGTTAGATTAGAATCACCACCAATTATGTTAGAATAGAATCACCACCAATAATGTTAGAGTAGAGTCACAACGAGTAATTTTAGAGTACAATCACCAGCATTAATATTAGATTAGAATCACCACCAGAAATGTTACAGTAGAGTCACCACCAGTAATGTTAGAGTTGAGTCACCACCAGTAATGTTATATTAGAATCACCGACAGTAATGTTAGAGTAGAATCGCCATCAGTAATGTTAGAGTATAATCACCAGCATTAATGTAAGATTAGAATCACTACCAGTAATGTTAGAGTAGAGTCACCAGAAGTAATGTTATACTAGAATCACCACCAGTAATGTTAGAGAAGATTCACAACCAGTAAAGTTAGATTAGAATCACCACCAGTTATATTTGAATAGAATCACCACCAATAATGTTAGAGTAGAGTCACAACGACTAATTTTAGAGTACAATCAACAGCATTAATATTAGATTAGAATCACCACCAGAAATGTTACAGTAGAGTCACCACCAGTAATGTTAGAGTTGAGTCACCACCAGTAATGTTATATTAGAATTACCGACAGTAATGTTAAAGTAGAATCGCCATCAGTAATGTTAGAGTAGAATCACCACCAATAATGTAAGAGTAGAATCATTACCAGTAATGTTAGAGTAGAAGCACCAACAGTAATGTTGGAGTAGAGTCATCACCAGGAATGTTAGAGTAGAATCACTACCAGTAATGTAAGAGTAGTCACCACCAGTAATGTTATACTATAATCACAACCATTAATGTTCGATTAGAATCACCACCAGTAATGATAGAGTAGAATCACCACCGGTATTGTTAGATTAGAATCATCACCAGTCATATTAGAGTAGAGTCACCATCAGTAATGTAAGAGTAGAATTATCAAAAGTAATGTTAGAGTAGAGTCACCACCAGTAATGTTAGATTAGAGTCACCACCAGTAATGTTAGAGTAGAGTCAGCACCAGTAATGTTAGATTAGAATCACTACCATTAATGTTAGAGTAGAGACACCACCTGTAATGTTATACTAGATTCACCACTAGTAATGTTAGAGTATAATCACTACCAGTAATGTTAGATTAGAATCACCACCAGTAATATTAGAGTACAGTCACTACCAGTAAACTTAGAGTAGAATCATTACCAGTAATGTTAGATTAGAATCACCACCAGTAATATTAGAGTAGAATCACCTCCAATAATATAAGTGTAGAGTCACTACCAGTAATGTTCGAGCACAACCACCACCAGTAATATTAGATTAGAATCACCACCAGAAATGTTAGAGTAGAATCACCAGCAGTGATGTTAGAGTAGAATCACTACCAGTAATGTTAGAGAAGAGTCATCACCAGTAATGTTAGAGTAGAATCACCACCAGTAATGTTAGAGTAGAATCACCAGCAGTAATGTTAGAGTAGAGACACCACCAGTAATGTTAGAGTAGAATCACCAGCATTAATGTTAGAGTACAATCAGCACCAGCAACGTTAGAGTGGGGTCACCACCAGTAATGTTAGTGTAGAGGCACCACCAGTAACGTTAGTGTAGAGTCACCACCAGTAATGTTTTTGTCGAGTCAGCACCAATAATGTTAGAGTAGAATCACCACCAGTAATGTTAGAGTAGAATCACCACCATTAATGTTACATCAGAGTCACCATCAGTAATGTTAGCTTAGAATCACAACCAGTAATGTAAGAATAGATTCACCACCAGTAATGTTAGAGTAGAATCACCACCAGTAATGTTAGTCTAGAATCACCACCAGTCATGTTAGAGTAGAATCACCACCAGTAATGTTAGAGTAGAATCACCACCAGTAATGTTAGAGTAGAGAGAACACCAGTAATGTTAGAGTAGAATCACCAGCATTAATGTTAGAGTAGAATCAGCAGCAGGAATGTTAGTGTAGAATCACCACCAGTAATGATAGAGTAGTGTCACCACCAGTAATGTTAAAGAAGAATCACCACCAGTAATATTAGAGTAGAATCACCACCAGTAATGTTAGTGTCGAATCACCACCAGTAATGTTCGAGCATAATCACCACCAGTAATGTTAGAGTAGAGTCAACACCAGTAATATTAGAGTAGAGTCAGCACCAGTAATGTTAGAGTAGAGTCACCACCAGTAATGTTATTGTAGAGTCACCATCAGTAATGTTAAATTAGAATTATCACCAGTAATGTTGGAGTAGATTTGCCACTAATAATGTTAGAGTAGAATCACCACCAGTAATGTTAGAGTAGAATCACTACCAGTAATATTAGAATACAGTCACTACCAGTAATGTTAGTGTAGAATCGCTACCAGTAATGTTAGATTAGAATCACCACCAGTAATGTTAGAGTAGAGTCACCTCCATTAATGTTAGAGTAGAGTCACCACCAGTAATGTTAGAGTAGAATCACCACCAGTAATGTTAGAGTAGACTCACTACTTGTAATGTTATAGTAGAGTCACCATCAGTAATGTTAGAGTAGAATCACTAACAGTAATGTAAGAGTAGAGTCACCAACAGTAATGTTATACGAGAATCACAACCAAGAATGTTAGATTAGAGTCACAACCAGTAATGTTCGAGTAGAATCACCAGCAGTAATGTTAGAGTAGAATCACCACCAGTAATGTTACAGTAGAATCACCACCAGTAATTTTAGAGTAGAATCACCACCAGTAATGTTACAGATGAATCACCACGAGTAATGTTAGAGTGTAATCCCCTCCAATAATTTTAGAGTAGAATCACCATCAGTAATGTTAGATTGGAATCACCACAATTAATGTTAGCTTAGAATCACCACCAGTAATGTTAGATTAGAATCACCACCAGTAATGTTAGAGTGGGGTCACCACCAGTAATGTTAGAGTAGAATCACCACCAGTAATGTTCGAGTAGAATCACCACCAGTAATGTTACAGTAGAGTCACCACCAGTAATGTTAGAGTAGAATCACCACCAGTAATTTTAGAGTAGAATCACCGTCAGTAATGTTAGATTGGAATCACCACAATTAATGTTAGCTTAGAATCACCACCAGTAATGTTAGATTAGAATCACCACCAGTAATGTTAGAGTGGGGTCACCACCAGTAATGTTATTGTCGAGTCAGCACCAATAATGTTAGAGCAGAGTCACCACCAGTAATGTTAGAGTAGAATCACCACCATTAATGTTACATCAGAGTCACCATGAGTAATGTTAGCTGAGAATCACAACCAGTAATATAAGAATAGATTCACCCCCAGTAATGTTAGATTAGAATCACCACCAGTAATGTTAGTCTAGAATCACCACCAGTCATGTTAGAGTAGAAACACCACCAGTAATGTTAGAGTAGAATCACCACCAGTAATGTTAGAGTAGAGAGAACACCAGTAATGTTAGAGTACAATCACCAGCATTAATGTTAGAGTAGAATCAGCACCAGCAATGTTAGTGTAGAATCACCACCAGTAATTTTAGAGTAGAGTAGCCACCAGTAATGTTAGAGTAGAGTCACCACCAGTAATGTTAAAGAAGAATCACCACCAGTAATATTAGAGTAGAATCACCACCAGTAATGTTAGTGTCGAATCACCACCGGTAATGTTCGAGCATAATCACCACCAGTAATGTTAGAGTAGAGTCAACACCAGTAATATTAGAGTAGAGTCACCACCAGTAATTTTAGAGTAGAGTCAACACCACTAATGTTAGTGTAGAGTCACCACCAGTAATGTTAGAGTAGAGTCACCACCAGTAATGTGAGATTATAATTATCACCAGTAATGTTAAAGTAGATTTAACACTAGTAATGTTAGAGTAGAATCACCACCAGTAATGTTAGAGTAGAATCACTACCAGTAATGTTAGATTAGAATCGCTACCAGTAATATTAGAATACAGTCACCACCAGTAATGTTAGTGTAGAATCGATACCAGTAATGTTAGATTAGAATCACCACCAGTAATGTTGGAGTAGATTTACCACTAGTAATGTTAGAGTAAAATCACTACCAATAATGTTAGAGAAGAATCACTACCAGTAATGTTAGATTAGAATCACCACCAGTAATGTTAGAGTAGAGTCACCTCCATTAATGTTAGAGTAGAGTCACCACCACTAATGTTAGAGTAGAATCACCACCAGTAATTTTAGAGTAGACTCACCAGCAGTAATGTTAGTGTCGAATCACCACCAGTAATGTCCGAACAGAATCACCACCAGTAATGTTAGCGTAGAGTCACCACCAGTAATGTTAGAGTCGAGTCACCACCAGTAATTATCGAGTAGAATCACCACCAGTAATGTTAGATTGGAATCACCACAATTAATGTTAGCTTAGAATCACCACCAGTAATGTTAGATTAGAATCACCACCAGTAATGTTAGAGTGGGGTCACCACCAGTATTGTTATTTTTCGAGTCACCACCAGTAATGTTAGAGTAGAATCACCACCAGTAATGTTAGAGTAGAATCACCACCATTAATGTTACATCAGAGTCACCATCAGTAATGTTAGCTTAGAATCACAACCAGTAATGTAAGAATAGATTCACCACCAGTAATGTTAGATTAGAATCACCACCAGTAATGTTAGTCTGGAATCACCACCAGTAATGTTAGAGTAGAGTCACCACCAGTAATGTTAAAGAAGAATCACCACCAGTAATATTAGAGTAGAATCACCACCAGTAATGTTAGTGTCGAATCACCACCAGTAATGTTCGAGCATAATCACCAGCAGAAATGTTAGAGTAGAATCACCACCATTAATGTTACATCAGAGTCACCATCAGTAATGTTAGCTTAGAATCACAACCAGTAATGTAAGAATAGATTCACCACCAGTAATGTTAGAGTAGAATCACCACCAGTAATGTTAGTCTAGAATCACCACCAGTCATGTTAGAGTAGAATCACCACCAAAATGTTAGAGTAGAATCACCACCAGTAATGTTAGAGTAGAGAGAACACCAGTAATGTTAGAGTAGAATCACCAGCATTAATGTTAGAGTAGAATCAGCAGCAGCAATGTTAGTGTAGAATCACCACCAGTAATGATAGAGTAGTGTCACCACCAGTAATGTTAAAGAAGAATCACCACCAGTAATATTAGAGTAGAATCACCACCAGTAATGTTAGTGCCGAATCACCACCAGTAATGTTCGAGCATAATCACCACCAGTAATGTTAGAGTAGAGTCAACACCAGTAATATTAGAGTAGAGTCAGCACCAGTAATGTTAGAGTAGAGTCACCACCAGTAATGTTATTGTAGAGTCACCATCAGTAATGTTAAATTAGAATTATCACCAGTAATGTTGGAGTAGATTTACCACTAATAATGTTAGAGTAGAATCACCACCAGTAATGTTAGAGTAGAATCACTACCAGTAATATTAGAATACAGTCACTACCAGTAATGTTAGTGTAGAATCGCTACCAGTAATGTTAGATTAGAATCACCACCAGTAATGTTAGAGTAGAGTCACCTCCATTAATGTTAGAGTAGAGTCACCACCAGTAATGTTAGAGTAGAATCACCACCAGTAATGTTAGAGTAGACTCACTACTTGTAATGTTATAGTAGAGTCACCATCAGTAATGTTAGAGTAGAATCACTAACAGTAATGTAAGAGTAGAGTCACCAACAGTAATGTTATACGAGAATCACAACCAAGAATGTTAGGTTAGAGTCACCACCAGTAATGTTAGAGTAGAATCACCAGCAGTAATGTTAGAGTAGAATCACCACCAGTAATGTTACAGTAGAATCACCACCAGTAATTTTAGAGTAGAATCACCACCAGTAATGTTACAGATGAATCACCACGAGTAATGTTAGAGTATAATCCCCTCCAATAATTTTAGAGTAGAATCACCATCAGTAATGTTAGATTGGAATCACCACAATTAATGTTAGCTTAGAATCACCACCAGTAATGTTAGATTAGAATCACCACCAGTAATGTTAGAGTGGGGTCACCACCAGTAATGTTAGAGTAGAATCACCACCAGTAATTTTAGAGTAGAATCACCGTCAGTAATGTTAGATTGGAATCACCACAATTAATGTTAGCTTAGAATCACCACCAGTAATGTTAGATTAGAATCACCACCAGTAATGTTAGAGTGGGGTCACCACCAGTAATGTTATTGTCGAGTCAGCACCAATAATGTTAGAGCAGAGTCACCACCAGTAATGTTAGAGTAGAATCACCACCATTAATGTTACATCAGAGTCACCATGAGTAATGTTAGCTGAGAATCACAACCAGTAATATAAGAATAGATTCACCACCAGTAATGTTAGATTAGAATCACCACCAGTAATGTTAGTCTAGAATCACCACCAGTCATGTTAGAGTAGAAACACCACCAGTAATGTTAGAGTAGAATCACCACCAGTAATGTTAGAGTAGAGAGAACACCAGTAATGTTAGAGTACAATCACCAGCATTAATGTTAGAGTAGAATCAGCACCAGCAATGTTAGTGTAGAATCACCACCAGTAATTTTAGAGTAGAGTAGCCACCAGTAATGTTAGAGTAGAGTCACCACCAGTAATGTTAAAGAAGAATCACCACCAGTAATATTAGAGTAGAATCACCACCAGTAATGTTAGTGTCGAATCACCACCGGTAATGTTCGAGCATAATCACCACCAGTAATGTTAGAGTAGAGTCAACACCAGTAATATTAGAGTAGAGTCACCACCAGTAATTTTAGAGTAGAGTCAACACCACTAATGTTAGTGTAGAGTCACCACCAGTAATGTTAGAGTAGAGTCACCACCAGTAATGTGAGATTATAATTATCACCAGTAATGTTAAAGTAGATTTAACACTAGTAATGTTAGAGTAGAATCACCACCAGTAATGTTAGAGTAGAATCACTACCAGTAATGTTAGATTAGAATCGCTACCAGTAATATTAGAATACAGTCACCACCAGTAATGTTAGTGTAGAATCGCTACCAGTAATGTTAGATTAGAATCACCACCAGTAATGTTGGAGTAGATTTACCACTAGTAATGTTAGAGTAAAATCACTACCAGTAATGTTAGAGAAGAATCACTACCAGTAATGTTAGATTAGAATCACCACCAGTAATGTTAGAGTAGAGTCACCTCCATTAATGTTAGAGTAGAGTCACCACCACTAATGTTAGAGTAGAATCACCACCAGTAATTTTAGAGTAGACTCACCAGCAGTAATGTTAGTGTCGAATTACCACCAGTAATGTCCGACCAGAATCACCACCAGTAATGTTAGCGTAGAGTCACCACCAGTAATGTTAGAGTCGAGTCACCACCAGTAATTATCGAGTAGAATCACCACCAGTAATGTTAGATTGGAATCACCACAATTAATGTTAGCTTAGAATCACCACCAGTAATGTTAGATTAGAATCACCACCAGTAATGTTAGAGTGGGGTCACCACCAGTATTGTTATTTTTCGAGTCACCACCAGTAATGTTAGAGTAGAATCACCACCAGTAATGTTAGAGTAGAATCACCACCATTAATGTTACATCAGAGTCACCATCAGTAATGTTAGCTTAGAATCACAACCAGTAATGTAAGAATAGATTCACCACCAGTAATGTTAGATTAGAATCACCACCAGTAATGTTAGTCTGGAATCACCACCAGTAATGTTAGAGTAGAGTCACCACCAGTAATGTTAAAGAAGAATCACCACCAGTAATATTAGAGTAGAATCACCACCAGTAATGTTAGTGTCGAATCACCACCAGTAATGTTCGAGCATAATCACCAGCAGAAATGTTAGAGTAGAATCACTACCAGTAATGTTAGAATAGTCTCACCACCAGTAAGGTTGGTGTCGAATCACTACCAGTAATGTCCGAACAGAATCACCACCAGTAATGTTAGAGTAGAGTCAACACCAGTAATGCTAGAGTAGAGTCACCACCAGTAATGTGAGTGTAGAGTCACCACCAGTAATGTTAGATTAGAATCACCACCAGTAATGTTGGAGTAGATTTACCACTAGTAATGTTAGAGTAGAATCACTACCAGTAATGATGGAGTAGAATCACTCCAGTAATGTTAGATTAGAATCACCACCAGTAATGTTAGTGTAGAGTCACCTCCATTAATGTTAGAGTAGAGTCACCACCAGTAATGTTAGAGTAGAATCACCACCAGTAATGTTAGAGTAGACTCACCACCAGTAATGTTAGTGTCAAATCACCACCAGTAATTTCCGAACAGAATCACCACCAGTAATGTTAGAGTAGAATCACCACCAGTAATGTTAGAGTGGAATCGTCACCAGTAATGATAGTTTGGAATCACCACCAGTAATGTTATGTTAGAATCACCACCAGTAATGTTATTACGATAGCAAAATACTGCAGATGCTGGAAATCCGAAATAACAACAGAAAACGCTGGAAAAACTCAGCAGGCCAGGCAGCATCCGTGGAGAGAGAAAGAGAGTTGACGTTTCAGGTCGATGACCTTTCATCAGAACTGGGAAGAGCTGGAAATCAAATAGATTTAAGGCCAGGGTAAAGCTGGGAAAAGGGGGAGGGGATAAAGGAACAAAGGAGGAGATGAAGAGACATTAAGAGACATTAAGAGATATGCAAGGCTAGAGGTGGTGTTAATGTGACAGATTAAGGCTGAATGAAGTGTGAAATCTACTGGCAGAATGAAGGACAGCTGCCAGCTTCTAGGAGGAAAAAAAAGGTGGGGGGGACAAATAAAAGGGGAGATAAAATAAAATATAAATGTGATTGGAGCTGAGGTTATGATCTAAAATTGTTGAACTCGATATTGAGTCCAGAGGGCTGTAGCGTGCCTAAACGAAAGATGAGGTGCTGTTCCTCGAGCTTACGCTGAGTTTCCGTGGAACAGTGTATTAGGCCGAGGACGGTGAGGTCAGAGTGGGAGTGAAGCGGTGAATTAAAGTGACAGGCCACCGGGAGCTCGGGGTCCCCCTTACGGACTGAACGGAGGTGTTCCGCAAAGCGGTCACCCAATCTGCGTTTGGTCTCCCCAATGTAGAGGAGTCCACATCGTGAGCAGCGAATACAGTATACTAAATTGCAGGAAGTACAAGTAAATCGCTGTTTCACCTGGAAGGGGTGTTTGGGGCCCTGGACAGTGGGAAGAGGGGAGGTATAAGGGCATGTGTTGCATCTCCTGCGCGTGCACGGGAAGGTGCCAGGCGAAGGGGAAGGGGTGCTGGGGGTGGTAGAGGAGTGGACTAGGGTGTCGCGGAGGGAGCGGTCCCTGCGGAATGCTGAAAGGGGAGGTGAGGGGAAGATGTGTTTGGTGGTGGGATCACGCTGGAGGTGGCGGAAATGGCGGAGGATGATCCGTTGAATGTGGAGGCTGGTGGGGTGAAAGGTGAGGACAAGGGGAACCCTATCGTGGTTCCGGGAGGGAGGGGCAGGGGTGAGGGCGGATGTGCGGGAGATAGAACGGACACGGTCGAGGGCCGTGTCGACCACGGTAGAGGGGAATCCTCGGTTGAGGAAAAAGGAAGACATGTCGGAAGCACTGGTATGGAAGGTGGCATCATCAGAGCAGATGCGGCGGAGACGGAGAAACTGGGAGAATGGAATAGAGTCCTTACAGGAGGCGGGGTGGGAGGAAGTGTAGTCCAGGTAGCTGTGGGAGTCGGTGGGCTTGTAGTGAATGTTAGTCAATAACCTATCCCCAGAGATGGAGATGGAGAAGTCGAGGAAGGGAAGAGAAGAGTCGGAGATGGACCATGTGAAGGTGAGGGAAGGGTGGAAATTGGAAGCATAGTGAATGAAATGTTCTAGTTCAGGGCGAGAGCAGGAGACGGCACCGATACAGTCATCAATGTACCGGAAAAAGAGGTGAGGGAGGGGACCCGAGTAGGACTGGAACAAAGAGTGTTCCACATATCCCACGAAAAGGCAGGCATAGCTAGGACCCATGCGGGTACCCATAGCAACACCTTTAATTTGGAGGAAATGGGTAGAGTCAAAGGAGAAGTTGTTCAATGTGAGAACAAGTTCAGCCAGGCGGAGGAGGGTGGTGGTGGATGGGGACTGGTTGGGCCTCTGTTCAAGGAAGAAGCGGAGCGCCCTCAGGCCATCCTGGTGGGGAATGGAGGTGTAGAGGGATTGTACGTCCATAGTGAAGAGGAGACGGTTGGGGCCGGGAAACTGGAAACTGTTAAAATGGCGGAGGGCATCGGAAGAGTCGCGGATGTAGGTGGGAAGAGACTGGACAAGGGGAGAAAAAATAGAGTCGAGATAGGAAGAGATAAGTTCCGTGGGGCAAGAACAGGCTGAAACGATGGGTCTACCGGGGCAGTCCTGTTTGTGGATCTTGGGAAAGAGGTAGAAGCGGGCTGTAATGTTATGTTAGAATCACCACCAGTAATGTTAGATTAGAATCACCACCAGTAACGTTAGATTAGAATAACCACCATTAATGTTAGAGTAGAATCACCACCAGTAATGTTACAGCAGAATCACCACCAAAATTGTTAGGTTGGAATCACCACCAGTAATGTTAGAGTAGAAACACCACCAGTAATGTTAGAGTAGAATCATTCACCCGTAATGTTAGAGCAGAATCACCAGCAATAATGTTACAGTAGAATCACCACCAGTAATGATAGATCAGAATCACCACCAGTAATGCAAGAGTAGAATCACCACCATGAATGTTAGATTAGAATCACCCCGAGTAATGTTAGAGTAGAGTCACCACCAGTAATGTTAGTGTAGAGTCAACAACATTAATGTTAGAGTGCAGTCACCACCAGCAATGTTAGAGTAGAGTTACCAGCAGTAATGTTAGAGTAGAGTCACCAACACTAACGTTAGATTAGAATCAGCACCAGTAATGTTAGAGTAAAATCACCACCAGTAATGTTAGAGTAGAGTCATCACCAGTAATGTTAGAGTAGAATCACCACCAGTAATGGTAGATTAGAATCACCACAAGTAATGTTAGAGTCGAGTCGGCACCAGTAATTTTAGAGTATAATCAGTACCAGTAATGTTAGAGAAGAGTCACCACCAGTAATGCTAGAGTAGAATCGTCACCAGTAATGTTAGAGTAGAATCACCACCAGTAATGTTAGAGTAGAATCATCACCAGTAATGTTAGAGTAGAATCACCACCATTAATGTTAGAGTAGAATCACCACCAGTAATGTTACAGCAGAATCAACACCAAAATTGTTAGATTGGAATCACCACCAGTAATGTTAGAGTAGAAACACCACCAGTAATGATAGATCAGAATCACCACCAGTAATGCAAGAGTAGAATCACCACCATTAATGTTAGAGTAGAAACACCACCAGTAATGATAGATCAGAATCACCACCAGTAATGCAAGAGTAGAATCACCACCATTAATGTTAGATTAGAATCACCCCGAGTAATGTTAGAGTAGAGTCACCACCAGTAATGTTAGAATAGGGTCACCACCATTAATGTTAGTGTAGAGTCAACACCAGTAATGTTAGAGTACAGTCACCACCAGTAATGTTAGAGTAGAGTTACCAGCAGTAATGTTAGAGAAGAGTCACCAACAGTAACGTTAGATTAGAATCACCAGCAGTAATGTTAGAGTAGAGTCACCACCAGTAATGTTACAGTAGAGTCACAACCAGTAATGTTAGATTAGAATCACCAGCAGCAATGTTAGATTAGACTCACCAATAATAATCTTAGATTAGAGTCACCACCATTAATGTTAGAGTAGATTCAAAACCAGTAATGTTATAGTACGGTCACCACCAGTAATGTTAGAGTAGAGCAGCACCAGCAATGTTAGAGTAGATCAACACCAGTGAATTTAGAGTACGGTCACCACCATTAATGACAGAATAGACTCACCACCAGTAATATCAGATTAGAAGCACCACCAGTAATGTTAGCATAGGGTCGCAACAATTAATGTGTGATTAGAGTCACCACCAGTAATGTTAGATTAGAATCAACACCAGTAATGTTAGATTAGAATCACCACCTGTAAGGTTAGATTACAATCACATCCAGTAAAGTTAGATTAGAATCAGCACCAGTAATGTTAGAGTAGAATCACCACCAGTAATGTTAGAGTAGAGTCATCACCAGTAATGTTAGAGTAGAATCACCACCAGTAATGTTAGATTAGAATCACCACAAGTAATGTTAGAGAAGAGTCACCACCAGTAATGTTAGAGTAGAATCACCACCAGTAATGCTAGAGTAGAATCGTCACCAGTAATGTTAGTTTGGAATCACCACCAGTAATGTTAGAGTAGAATCACCACCAGTAATGTTAGAGTAGAATCGCCACCAGTCATGTTAGAGTAGAATCGTCAACAGTAATGTTAGTTTGGAATCACCACCAGTAATGTTAGATTAGAATCACCACCAGTAATGTTAGAGTAGAATCATCACCAGTAATGTTAGATTAGTATCACCACCAGTAACGTTAGATTAGAATAACCACCATTAATGTTAGAGTAGAATAACCACCATTAATGTTAGAGTAGAATCACCACCAGTAATGTTACAGCAGAATCACCACCAAAATTGTTAGATTGGAATCACCACCAGTAATGTTAGAGTAGAAACACCACCAGTAATGTTAGAGTAGAATCATTCACCAGTAATGTTAGAGCAGAATCACCAGCAATAATGTTACAGTAGAATCACCACCAGTAATGTTAGTGTAGAATCACCACCAGTAATGATAGATCAGAATCACCACCAGTAATGCAAGAGTAGAATCATCACCATTAATGTTAGATTAGAATCACCCCGAGTAATGTTAGAGTAGAGTCACCACCATTAATGTTAGAATAGGGTCACCACCATTAATGTTAGTGTAGAGTCAACACCAGTAATGTTAGAGTACAGTCACCACCAGTAATGTTAGAGTAGAGTTACCAGCAGTAATGTTAGAGTAGAGTTACCAACGGTAACGTTAGATTAGAATCACCACCAGTAATGTTAGAGTAGACTCAACAGCAGTAATGTTACAGTAGAGTCACAACCAGTAATGTTAGATTAGAATCACCACCAGTAATGTTAGAGTAGAATCGTCACCAGTAAAGTTTGTTTGGAATCACCACCAGTAATGTTAGAGTAGAATCACCACCAGTAATGTTAGAGAAGAGTCACCACCAGTAATGTTAGAGTAGAATCACCACCAGTAATGTTAGAGTAGAATCGTCACCAGTAATGTTTGTTTGGAATCACCACCAGTAATGTTAGTGTAGAGTCACCACCAGTAATGTTAAAGAAGAATCACCACCAGTAATATTAGAGTAGAATTACCACCAGTAATGTTAGATTAGAATCACCACCAGTAATGTTGGAGTAGATTTACCACTAGTAATGTTAGAGTAGAATCACCACCAGTAATGTTAGAGTAGAGTCACCACCAGTAATGTTAGAGTAGAATTACTACCAGTAATGTCAGATTAGAGTCGTCACCAGTAATATTTGATTGGAATCACCATCAGTAATGTTAGAGTAGAATCACCACCAGTAATGTCAGAGTAGAATCAAAACCAGTAATGTTACAGTAGCATCACCATCATTAATGTTAGAGTACGGTCACCACCAGTACTGTTAGAGTAGAGCAACACCAGTAATGTTAGAGATGAGCAACACCAGTAATTTTAGAGTACGGTCATCTCCATTAATGACAGAATAGACTCACCACCAATAATGTTAGAATAGAAGCATCACCAGTAATATTTGCTTAGGGTCGCAACCATTAATGTGAGATTAGAGTCACCACCAGTAATATTAGCTTAGGGTCACCACCAGTAATTTTAGAATGGTGTCGCAACCATTTATGTGAGGTTAGAGCCACAACCAGTAATATTATGTTAGGGACACCAATAGCAATTTCAGAATAGGGTAACCACAATTAATCTGAGATTAGAGTCCCCACCAGTAAAGTTAGATTAGAATCACCAGCAGTAATGTTAGATTAGAATCACTACCAGTAAAGTTAGATTAGAATCACCACCAGTAATGTTAGAGTAGAGTCACCATCATTAATGTTAGAGAACAGTCACCACCTGCAATGTTAGAGTAGAGTCACCACCCGTAATTTTAGAGTAGAATCACCATCAGTAATGTTACAGTAGAATCACCAGCAGTAATTTTAAAGTAGAATCACCACCAGTAATGTTAGAGAAGAATCACCACCAATAATGTTAGAGTATAATCACCTCCAGTAATTTTAGAGTAGCATCATCATCAGTAATGTCAGAGTAGAATCACCACCAGTAATGTTCGAGTAGAATCACCACCAGTAATGTTAGATTAGAATCACCACAAGTAATGTCAGCTTAGAATCACCACCAGTAATGTTAGAGTGGGGTCACCACCAGTAATGTTAGTGTAGTTTCACCACCAGTCATGTTAGAGTAGGGTCACCACCATTAATGTTAGTGTAGAGTCACCACCAGTAATGTTAGAGTAGATTCACCACCAATAATGTTAGCATAGGGTCGCAACCATTAATGTGTGAATAGACTCACCACCAGTTTAGTTAGATTAGATTCACCAACAATAATGTTAGAGTAAAGTCGCCAGCAGTAATGCTGGAGTAGAATGACCACCAGTAATGTTACAGTAGGGTCACCATCAGTAATGTTAGAGTAGAGTCACCACCATGTTCTGTTAGTGTAGAGTCACCACCAGTAATGTTAGATTAGAATCAACACCAGTAATGTTTGAGTAGAGTCACCACCAGTAATGTTAGAAGAGACACCACCAGTAATGTTAGATTAAAATCACTTCCAGTAATGTTAGAGTAGTTTTACCACCAGTAATGTTAGAGTAGAGCAACACCAGTAATGTTAGCATAGGGTCGCAAACATTGATGTGTGATTAGAGTCACCACCAGTTTAGTTAGATTAGAATCACCACCAGTAATGTTAGATTAGAATCACCACCAGTAATGTTAGATTAGAAACACCACCAGTAAGGTTAGATTACAATCACCACCAGGAAAGTTAGATTCGAATCACCACCAGTAATGTTAGAGTAGAATCAACACCAGTAATGTTAGAGTAGAATCAACATCAGCAATGTTAAAGTAGAGGTACCACCAGTAATGTTAGAATAGAATCAACATCACTAATGTTAGAATATGGCCATCACCAGTAATGTTAGAGGAGAAGCATCACCAATAATGTTAGAGTAGAATCACCACCAGGAATGTTAGATTAGAATCAAAACCAGTAATGTTAGATTAGAATCACCACAAATTATGTTAGATTAGAATCACCACCAGTAATGTTAGATTAGAATCACCACCAGTAATGTTAGATTAGAGTCACCGCCAGTAATGTTAGAGTAGCGTCACCACCATTAATGTTAGAGAAGTGTCACCACCAGTAATGCTAAAGTAGAATCACCACCAATAATGTTAGAGAAGAGTCACCACCATTAATGTCAGAGTAGAGTCACCAGCATTAATGTTAGAGTAGAGTCACCACCATTAATGTTAGATTAGAATCACCACCAGTTATATTAGAGGAGTGTCACAACCAGTAATGTTAAATTAGAATGACAACCAGTAATGTTAGAGTAGAGTCACCACCAGTAATGTTAGATTAGAATCACCACCAGTAATGTTAGTGTAGAGTCACCACCAGTAATGTTAGAGTAGAATCACCATCAATAATCTTAGAGTAGAGTCACCACCAGTAATGTTAGAGTAGCATCAACACCAGTAATGTTAGAATAGAGTCACCACCTGTAATGATAGAGTAGAAGCACCACCAGTAATGTTTGAGTAGAGTCACCACCAGTAATGTTAGAGTAGAGCCACCCCAGTAATGTTAGAGTAGAGTCACCCCCAGTAATGTTAGAGTAGAATCACCACCAGTAATGTTAGAGTAGAATCACCACCATTAATGTTACATCAGAGTAACCATCAGCAATGTTAGAGTAGAATCACCACCAGTAATGTTAGAGTAGACTCAGCACCAGCAATGTTAGTGTAGAATCACCACCAGTAATTTTAGAGCAGAGTAGCCACCAGTAATGTTAGTGTAGAGTCACCACCAGTAATGTTAGAGTAGAATTACCACCAGTAATATTAGAGTAGAGTCACCACCAGTAATGTTGGAGTAGAGTCACCACCAGTTATGTTAGAGATGAGTCACCACCAGTAATGTTAGAGTAGAATTACCACCAGTAATGTTGGAGTAGAGTCACCACCAGTTATGTTAGAGATGAGTCACCACCAGTAATGTTAGAGTAGAATCACCACCAGTAATGTTAGATTAGAATCACCACCAGTAATGTTGGAGTAGATTTACCACGAGTAATGTTAGTGTAGAATCACCACCAGTAATGTTAGTGTAAAATCACTACCAGAAATGTTAGATTAGAATCGCCACCAGTAATGTTGGAGTAGATTTACCACTAGTAATGTTAGAGTAGAATCACCACCAGTAATGTTAGAGGAGAATCACTACCAGTAATGTTAGATTAGAATCACCACCAGAAATGTTAGAGTAGAATCACCACCAGTAATGTTAGAGTAGAATCAACATCAGCAATGTTGGAGTAGAGGCACCACCAGTAATGTTAGAATAGAATCAACATCACTAATGTTAGAGTATGGTCACCACCAGTAATTTTAGAGTAAAATGATCACCAATAATGTTAGAGTAGAATCACCACCAGTAATGTTAGATTAGAATCACCACCAGTAATGTTAGATTAGAATCACCACAAATTATGTTAGATTAGAATCACCACCAGTAATGTTAGATTAGAATCACCGCCAGTAATGTTAGAGTAGCGTCACCACCAGTAATGTTAGAGAAGAGTCACCACCAGTAATGATAAAGTAGAATCACCACCAATAATGTTAGAGTAGAATCACCACCATTAATGTCAGAGTAGAGTCACCAGCATTAATGTTAGAGTAGAGTCACCACCATTAATGTCAGAGCAGGGTCACCAGCATTAATGTAAGAGTAGAGTCACCACGATTAATGTTAGATTAGAATCACCACCAGTAATATTAGAGTAGGGTCACAACCAGAAATGTTAGATTAGAATGAACACCAGTAATGTTAGAGTAGAGTCACCACCAGTAATGTTAGATTAGAATCACCACCAGTAATGTAAGTGTAGAGTCACCACCAGTAATGTTAGAGACGAATCACCATCAATAATGTTAGAGTAGCAGCACCAACAGTAATGGTAGAGTCGAGTCACCACCAGTAATGTTAGAGTAGAGTCACCACCAGTAATGTTAGTGTAGAGTCACCACCAGTAATATTAGAGTAGGGTCACCACCAGAAATGTTAGATTAGAATCACCACCAGTAATGTTAGAG
Source organism: Squalus acanthias (assembly GCA_030390025.1). NCBI lineage: Eukaryota > Metazoa > Chordata > Chondrichthyes > Squaliformes > Squalidae > Squalus > Squalus acanthias. The sequence continues at coordinate 2,268 of JASTWF010000978.1, read as the reverse complement.
TAGAGTCACCACCAGTAATGTTAGAGCAGAATCACCACCAGTAATGTTAGAGTAGAATCACCACCATTAATGTTACATCAGAGACACCACCAATGTTAGAGTACAGTCACCACCTGTAATGTTAAAGAAGAATCACCACCAGTAATATTAGAGTAGAATCACCACCATTAATGTTAGAGTATAGTCAACACCAGTAATGTTAGAGTAATGTCACCACCAGTAATGTTATTGTAGAGTCACCACCAGTAATGTTAGAGTAGAGTCACCACCAGTAATGTTAGAGTAGAATCACCACCAGTAATGTTAGAGTAGAATCACTACCAGTAATGTTAGATTAGAATCACCACCAGAAATGTTAGTGTCGAATCACCACCAGTAATGACCGAGCAGCATCACCACCAGTAAAGATAGATTAGAGTCACTACCATTAATGTCAGAGTAGAGTCACCACCATTAATGTTAGATTACAAGCAGCACCAATAATATTAGAGTACGGTCACCACCAGAAATGTTAGATTAGAATGACCACCAGTAATGTTAGAGTAGAGTCACCACCAGTAATGTTAGAGAAGAATCACCACCAGTAATGTAAGTGTAGAGTCACCACCAGTAATGTTAGAGAAGAATCACCATTAATAATGTTAGAGTAGAGTCACCACCAATAATGTTAGAGTAGAAGCACCACCAGTAATGTTAGAGTAGAGTCACCACCAGTAATGTTAGAGTAGAGTCACCACCAGTAATGTTAGAGTAGGATCACCACCAGTAATGTTAGAGTAGAATCACCACCATTAATGTTACATCAGAGTCAACATCAGTAATGTTAGAGTAGAGTCACCACCAGTAATGTAAGAATAGAATCACAACCAGTAATGTTAGTGTCGAATCAACTGCAGTAATGTTCGAGCAGAATCACCACCATTAATGTTCGAGTAGAGTCAACACCAGTAATGTTAGAGTAGAGTCACCACCAGTAATGTTATTGTAGAGTCACCACCAGTAATGTTAGAGTAGAGTCACCACCAGTAATGTTAGATTAGAATCACCACCATTAATGTTGGAGTAGATTTACCACTAGTAATGTTATAGTAGAATCACCACCAGTAATGTTAGAGTAGAATCAACACCAGTAATGTTAGATTAGAAACACCACCAGTAAGGTTAGATTTCAATCACAGCTAGGAAAGTTAGATTCGAATCAACACCAGTAATGTTAGAGTAGAATCACCACCAGTAATGTTAGAGTAGAATCACTACCAGTAACATTAGAGTACAGTCACCACCAGTAATGTTAGTGTCCAAACACCACCAGTAATGACCGAGCAGAATCACCACCAGTAATGTTAGAGTAGTGTCACAACCAGTAATGTTAGAGTCGAGTCACCACCAGCAATGTTAGAGTAGAGTCACAACCAGTAATGTTAGAGTAGAATCACCTCAAGTAATGTTAGAGTAGAGTCAACACCAGTAATGTTCGAGTCGAGTCACCACCAGTAATGTTAGAGTAGAGTCACCACCAGTAATGTTATACTAGAATCACCACGAGTAACGTTAGAGTAGAATCACCACAAGTAATGTTAGATTAGAATCACCACCAGTAATGTTGGAGTAGATTCACTACCAGTAAAGTTAGATTAGAATCACCACCAGTTATGTTAGAATAGAATCACCACCAATAATGTTAGAGTAGAGTCACAACGAGTAATTTTAGAGTACAATCACCAGCATTAATATTAGATTAGAATCACCACCAGAAATGTTACAGTAGAGTCACCACCAGTAATGTTAGAGTTGAGTCACCACCAGTAATGTTATATTAGAATCACCGACAGTAATGTTAGAGTAGAATCGCCATCAGTAATGTTAGAGTATAATCACCAGCATTAATGTAAGATTAGAATCACTACCAGTAATGTTAGAGTAGAGTCACCAGAAGTAATGTTATACTAGAATCACCACCAGTAATGTTAGAGAAGATTCACAACCAGTAAAGTTAGATTAGAATCACCACCAGTTATATTTGAATAGAATCACCACCAATAATGTTAGAGTAGAGTCACAACGACTAATTTTAGAGTACAATCAACAGCATTAATATTAGATTAGAATCACCACCAGAAATGTTAGTGTCGAATCACCACCAGTAATGACCGAGCAGCATCACCACCAGTAAAGATAGATTAGAGTCACTACCATTAATGTCAGAGTAGAGTCACCACCATTAATGTTAGATTACAAGCAGCACCAATAATATTAGAGTACGGTCAC
>JASTWF010000977.1:89200-144568 GCA_030390025.1 Squalus acanthias | reverse complement strand
TGGGACTAATTGGAGAGTATTACTGGGCTATGGGGAAAGAGCAGGGGAGTGGGACTAATTGGAGAGTATTACTGGGCTATGGGGAAAGAGCAGGGAGTGGGACTAATTGGAGAGTATTACTGGGCTATGGGGAAAGAGCAGGGGAGTGGGACTAATTGGAGAGTATTACTGGGCTATGGGGAAAGAGCAGGGGAGTGGGACTAATCGGAGAGTATTACTGGGCTATGGGGAAAGAGCAGGGGAGTGGGACTAATCGGAGAGTATTACTGGGCTATGGGGAAAGAGCAGGGGAGTGGGACTAATTGGAGAGTATTACTGGGCTATGGGGAAAGAGCAGGGAGTGGGACTAATTGGAGAGTATTACTGGGCTATGGGAAAGAGCAGGGGAGTGGGACTAATCGGAGAGTATTACTGGGCTATGGGGAAAGAGCAGGGAGTGGGACTAATCGGAGAGTATTACTGGGCTATGGGGAAAGAGCAGGGGAGTGGGACTAATCGGAGAGTATTACTGGGCTATGGGGAAAGAGCAGGGGAGTGGGACTAATCGGAGAGTATTACTGGGCTATGGGGAAAGAGCAGGGGAGTGGGACTAATCGGAGAGTATTACTGGGCTATGGGGAAAGAGCAGGGAGTGGGACTAATTGGAGAGTATTACTGGGCTATGGGAAAGAGCAGGGGAGTGGGACTAATCGGAGAGTATTACTGGGCTATGGGGAAAGAGCAGGGGAGTGGGACTAATTGGAGAGTATTACTGGGCTATGGGGAAAGAGCAGGGAGTGGGACTAATTGGAGAGTATTACTGGGCTATGGGGAAAGAGCAGGGGAGTGGGACTAATCGGAGAGTATTACTGGGCTATGGGGAAAGAGCAGGGAGTGGGACTAATTGGAGAGTATTACTGGGCTATGGGGAAAGAGCAGGGGAGTGGGACTAATCGGAGAGTATTACTGGGCTATGGGGAAAGAGCAGGGGAGTGGGACTAATTGGAGAGTATTACTGGGCTATGGGGAAAGAGCAGGGAGTGGGACTAATCGGAGAGTATTACTGGGCTATGGGGAAAGAGCAGGGGAGTGGGACTAATCGGAGAGTATTACTGGGCTATGGGGAAAGAGCAGGGGAGTGGGACTAATTGGAGAGTATTACTGGGCTATGGGGAAAGAGCAGGGAGTGGGACTAATCGGAGAGTATTACTGGGCTATGGGGAAAGAGCAGGGGAGTGGGACTAATCGGAGAGTATTACTGGGCTATGGGGAAAGAGCAGGGGAGTGGGACTAATCGGAGAGTATTACTGGGCTATGGGGAAAGAGCAGGGAGTGGGACTAATTGGAGAGTATTACTGGGCTATGGGGAAAGAGCAGGGGAGTGGGACTAATCGGAGAGTATTACTGGGCTATGGGGAAAGAGCAGGGGAGTGGGACTAATCGGAGAGTATTACTGGGCTATGGGGAAAGAGCAGGGGAGTGGGACTAATTGGAGAGTATTACTGGGCTATGGGGAAAGAGCAGGGGAGTGGGACTAATCGGAGAGTATTACTGGGCTATGGGGAAAGAGCAGGGGAGTGGGACTAATCGGAGAGTATTACTGGGCTATGGGGAAAGAGCAGGGAGTGGGACTAATTGGAGAGTATTACTGGGCTATGGGGAAAGAGCAGGGGAGTGGGACTAATTGGAGAGTATTACTGGGCTATGGGGAAAGAGCAGGGGAGTGGGACTAATTGGAGAGTATTACTGGGCTATGGGGAAAGAGCAGGGGAGTGGGACTAATCGGAGAGTATTACTGGGCTATGGGGAAAGAGCAGGGAGTGGGACTAATTGGAGAGTATTACTGGGCTATGGGGAAAGAGCAGGGGAGTGGGACTAATTGGAGAGTATTACTGGGCTATGGGGAAAGAGCAGGGGAGTGGGACTAATTGGAGAGTATTACTGGGCTATGGGGAAAGAGCAGGGAGTGGGACTAATTGGAGAGTATTACTGGGCTATGGGGAAAGAGCAGGGGAGTGGGACTAATCGGAGAGTATTACTGGGCTATGGGGAAAGAGCAGGGGAGTGGGACTAATTGGAGAGTATTACTGGGCTATGGGGAAAGAGCAGGGGAGTGGGACTAATTGGAGAGTATTACTGGGCTATGGGGAAAGAGCAGGGGAGTGGGACTAATTGGAGAGTATTACTGGGCTATGGGGAAAGAGCAGGGGAGTGGGACTAATCGGAGAGTATTACTGGGCTATGGGGAAAGAGCAGGGGAGTGGGACTAATTGGAGAGTATTACTGGGCTATGGGGAAAGAGCAGGGGAGTGGGACTAATCGGAGAGTATTACTGGGCTATGGGGAAAGAGCAGGGAGTGGGACTAATTGGAGAGTATTACTGGGCTATGGGGAAAGAGCAGGGGAGTGGGACTAATTGGAGAGTATTACTGGGCTATGGGGAAAGAGCAGGGGAGTGGGACTAATTGGAGAGTATTACTGGGCTATGGGGAAAGAGCAGGGGAGTGGGACTAATCGGAGAGTATTACTGGGCTATGGGGAAAGAGCAGGGAGTGGGACTAATCGGAGAGTATTACTGGGCTATGGGGAAAGAGCAGGGGAGTGGGACTAATTGGAGAGTATTACTGGGCTATGGGGAAAGAGCAGGGGAGTGGGACTAATCGGAGAGTATTACTGGGCTATGGGGAAAGAGCAGGGGAGTGGGACTAATCGGAGAGTATTACTGGGCTATGGGGAAAGAGCAGGGGAGTGGGACTAATTGGAGAGTATTACTGGGCTATGGGGAAAGAGCAGGGGAGTGGGACTAATCGGAGAGTATTACTGGGCTATGGGGAAAGAGCAGGGGAGTGGGACTAATCGGAGAGTATTACTGGGCTATGGGGAAAGAGCAGGGGAGTGGGACTAATCGGAGAGTATTACTGGGCTATGGGGAAAGAGCAGGGGAGTGGGACTAATCGGAGAGTATTACTGGGCTATGGGGAAAGAGCAGGGAGTGGGACTAATTGGAGAGTATTACTGGGCTATGGGGAAAGAGCAGGGAGTGGGACTAATCGGAGAGTATTACTGGGCTATGGGGAAAGAGCAGGGGAGTGGGACTAATTGGAGAGTATTACTGGGCTATGGGGAAAGAGCAGGGGAGTGGGACTAATTGGAGAGTATTACTGGGCTATGGGGAAAGAGCAGGGGAGTGGGACTAATTGGAGAGTATTACTGGGCTATGGGGAAAGAGCAGGGGAGTGGGACTAATTGGAGAGTATTACTGGGCTATGGGGAAAGAGCAGGGGAGTGGGACTAATCGGAGAGTATTACTGGGCTATGGGGAAAGAGCAGGGGAGTGGGACTAATCGGAGAGTATTACTGGGCTATGGGGAAAGAGCAGGGAGTGGGACTAATCGGAGAGTATTACTGGGCTATGGGGAAAGAGCAGGGGAGTGGGACTAATTGGAGAGTATTACTGGGCTATGGGGAAAGAGCAGGGGAGTGGGACTAATTGGAGAGTATTACTGGGCTATGGGGAAAGAGCAGGGGAGTGGGACTAATCGGAGAGTATTACTGGGCTATGGGGAAAGAGCAGGGGAGTGGGACTAATTGGAGAGTATTACTGGGCTATGGGGAAAGAGCAGGGGAGTGGGACTAATTGGAGAGTATTACTGGGCTATGGGGAAAGAGCAGGGGAGTGGGACTAATTGGAGAGTATTACTGGGCTATGGGGAAAGAGCAGGGGAGTGGGACTAATCGGAGAGTATTACTGGGCTATGGGGAAAGAGCAGGGGAGTGGGACTAATTGGAGAGTATTACTGGGCTATGGGGAAAGAGCAGGGGAGTGGGACTAATCGGAGAGTATTACTGGGCTATGGGGAAAGAGCAGGGGAGTGGGACTAATTGGAGAGTATTACTGGGCTATGGGGAAAGAGCAGGGGAGTGGGACTAATCGGAGAGTATTACTGGGCTATGGGGAAAGAGCAGGGGAGTGGGACTAATTGGAGAGTATTACTGGGCTATGGGGAAAGAGCAGGGAGTGGGACTAATTGGAGAGTATTACTGGGCTATGGGGAAAGAGCAGGGGAGTGGGACTAATTGGAGAGTATTACTGGGCTATGGGGAAAGAGCAGGGGAGTGGGACTAATCGGAGAGTATTACTGGGCTATGGGGAAAGAGCAGGGGAGTGGGACTAATTGGAGAGTATTACTGGGCTATGGGGAAAGAGCAGGGAGTGGGACTAATCGGAGAGTATTACTGGGCTATGGGGAAAGAGCAGGGGAGTGGGACTAATTGGAGAGTATTACTGGGCTATGGGGAAAGAGCAGGGGAGTGGGACTAATTGGAGAGTATTACTGGGCTATGGGGAAAGAGCAGGGGAGTGGGACTAATCGGAGAGTATTACTGGGCTATGGGGAAAGAGCAGGGGAGTGGGACTAATCGGAGAGTATTACTGGGCTATGGGGAAAGAGCAGGGGAGTGGGACTAATTGGAGAGTATTACTGGGCTATGGGGAAAGAGCAGGGGAGTGGGACTAATTGGAGAGTATTACTGGGCTATGGGGAAAGAGCAGGGGAGTGGGACTAATCGGAGAGTATTACTGGGCTATGGGGAAAGAGCAGGGGAGTGGGACTAATTGGAGAGTATTACTGGGCTATGGGGAAAGAGCAGGGGAGTGGGACTAATTGGAGAGTATTACTGGGCTATGGGGAAAGAGCAGGGGAGTGGGACTAATTGGAGAGTATTACTGGGCTATGGGGAAAGAGCAGGGGAGTGGGACTAATTGGAGAGTATTACTGGGCTATGGGGAAAGAGCAGGGAGTGGGACTAATTGGAGAGTATTACTGGGCTATGGGGAAAGAGCAGGGGAGTGGGACTAATCGGAGAGTATTACTGGGCTATGGGGAAAGAGCAGGGGAGTGGGACTAATTGGAGAGTATTACTGGGCTATGGGGAAAGAGCAGGGGAGTGGGACTAATCGGAGAGTATTACTGGGCTATGGGGAAAGAGCAGGGGAGTGGGACTAATTGGAGAGTATTACTGGGCTATGGGGAAAGAGCAGGGGAGTGGGACTAATTGGAGAGTATTACTGGGCTATGGGGAAAGAGCAGGGGAGTGGGACTAATTGGAGAGTATTACTGGGCTATGGGGAAAGAGCAGGGGAGTGGGACTAATTGGAGAGTATTACTGGGCTATGGGGAAAGAGCAGGGGAGTGGGACTAATCGGAGAGTATTACTGGGCTATGGGGAAAGAGCAGGGGAGTGGGACTAATCGGAGAGTATTACTGGGCTATGGGGAAAGAGCAGGGGAGTGGGACTAATCGGAGAGTATTACTGGGCTATGGGGAAAGAGCAGGGGAGTGGGACTAATTGGAGAGTATTACTGGGCTATGGGGAAAGAGCAGGGGAGTGGGACTAATTGGAGAGTATTACTGGGCTATGGGGAAAGAGCAGGGGAGTGGGACTAATTGGAGAGTATTACTGGGCTATGGGGAAAGAGCAGGGGAGTGGGACTAATTGGAGAGTATTACTGGGCTATGGGGAAAGAGCAGGGGAGTGGGACTAATCGGAGAGTATTACTGGGCTATGGGGAAAGAGCAGGGGAGTGGGACTAATTGGAGAGTATTACTGGGCTATGGGGAAAGAGCAGGGGAGTGGGACTAATCGGAGAGTATTACTGGGCTATGGGGAAAGAGCAGGGGAGTGGGACTAATCGGAGAGTATTACTGGGCTATGGGGAAAGAGCAGGGAGTGGGACTAATCGGAGAGTATTACTGGGCTATGGGGAAAGAGCAGGGGAGTGGGACTAATCGGAGAGTATTACTGGGCTATGGGGAAAGAGCAGGGGAGTGGGACTAATCGGAGAGTATTACTGGGCTATGGGGAAAGAGCAGGGGAGTGGGACTAATCGGAGAGTATTACTGGGCTATGGGGAAAGAGCAGGGGAGTGGGACTAATCGGAGAGTATTACTGGGCTATGGGGAAAGAGCAGGGGAGTGGGACTAATTGGAGAGTATTACTGGGCTATGGGGAAAGAGCAGGGGAGTGGGACTAATTGGAGAGTATTACTGGGCTATGGGGAAAGAGCAGGGGAGTGGGACTAATCGGAGAGTATTACTGGGCTATGGGGAAAGAGCAGGGGAGTGGGACTAATTGGAGAGTATTACTGGGCTATGGGGAAAGAGCAGGGGAGTGGGACTAATTGGAGAGTATTACTGGGCTATGGGGAAAGAGCAGGGGAGTGGGACTAATCGGAGAGTATTACTGGGCTATGGGGAAAGAGCAGGGGAGTGGGACTAATTGGAGAGTATTACTGGGCTATGGGGAAAGAGCAGGGGAGTGGGACTAATTGGAGAGTATTACTGGGCTATGGGGAAAGAGCAGGGGAGTGGGACTAATTGGAGAGTATTACTGGGCTATGGGGAAAGAGCAGGGGAGTGGGACTAATTGGAGAGTATTACTGGGCTATGGGGAAAGAGCAGGGGAGTGGGACTAATCGGAGAGTATTACTGGGCTATGGGGAAAGAGCAGGGGAGTGGGACTAATTGGAGAGTATTACTGGGCTATGGGGAAAGAGCAGGGGAGTGGGACTAATCGGAGAGTATTACTGGGCTATGGGGAAAGAGCAGGGGAGTGGGACTAATTGGAGAGTATTACTGGGCTATGGGGAAAGAGCAGGGGAGTGGGACTAATTGGAGAGTATTACTGGGCTATGGGGAAAGAGCAGGGGAGTGGGACTAATCGGAGAGTATTACTGGGCTATGGGGAAAGAGCAGGGGAGTGGGACTAATCGGAGAGTATTACTGGGCTATGGGGAAAGAGCAGGGGAGTGGGACTAATTGGAGAGTATTACTGGGCTATGGGGAAAGAGCAGGGGAGTGGGACTAATTGGAGAGTATTACTGGGCTATGGGGAAAGAGCAGGGGAGTGGGACTAATTGGAGAGTATTACTGGGCTATGGGGAAAGAGCAGGGAGTGGGACTAATCGGAGAGTATTACTGGGCTATGGGGAAAGAGCAGGGGAGTGGGACTAATTGGAGAGTATTACTGGGCTATGGGGAAAGAGCAGGGGAGTGGGACTAATCGGAGAGTATTACTGGGCTATGGGGAAAGAGCAGGGAGTGGGACTAATCGGAGAGTATTACTGGGCTATGGGGAAAGAGCAGGGGAGTGGGACTAATCGGAGAGTATTACTGGGCTATGGGGAAAGAGCAGGGAGTGGGACTAATTGGAGAGTATTACTGGGCTATGGGGAAAGAGCAGGGGAGTGGGACTAATCGGAGAGTATTACTGGGCTATGGGGAAAGAGCAGGGGAGTGGGACTAATTGGAGAGTATTACTGGGCTATGGGGAAAGAGCAGGGGAGTGGGACTAATCGGAGAGTATTACTGGGCTATGGGGAAAGAGCAGGGGAGTGGGACTAATTGGAGAGTATTACTGGGCTATGGGGAAAGAGCAGGGAGTGGGACTAATTGGAGAGTATTACTGGGCTATGGGGAAAGAGCAGGGGAGTGGGACTAATCGGAGAGTATTACTGGGCTATGGGGAAAGAGCAGGGGAGTGGGACTAATTGGAGAGTATTACTGGGCTATGGGGAAAGAGCAGGGGAGTGGGACTAATCGGAGAGTATTACTGGGCTATGGGGAAAGAGCAGGGGAGTGGGACTAATTGGAGAGTATTACTGGGCTATGGGGAAAGAGCAGGGGAGTGGGACTAATCGGAGAGTATTACTGGGCTATGGGGAAAGAGCAGGGGAGTGGGACTAATTGGAGAGTATTACTGGGCTATGGGGAAAGAGCAGGGGAGTGGGACTAATTGGAGAGTATTACTGGGCTATGGGGAAAGAGCAGGGGAGTGGGACTAATTGGAGAGTATTACTGGGCTATGGGGAAAGAGCAGGGGAGTGGGACTAATTGGAGAGTATTACTGGGCTATGGGGAAAGAGCAGGGGAGTGGGACTAATCGGAGAGTATTACTGGGCTATGGGGAAAGAGCAGGGGAGTGGGACTAATTGGAGAGTATTACTGGGCTATGGGGAAAGAGCAGGGGAGTGGGACTAATTGGAGAGTATTACTGGGCTATGGGGAAAGAGCAGGGGAGTGGGACTAATTGGAGAGTATTACTGGGCTATGGGGAAAGAGCAGGGAGTGGGACTAATTGGAGAGTATTACTGGGCTATGGGGAAAGAGCAGGGGAGTGGGACTAATTGGAGAGTATTACTGGGCTATGGGGAAAGAGCAGGGGAGTGGGACTAATCGGAGAGTATTACTGGGCTATGGGGAAAGAGCAGGGGAGTGGGACTAATTGGAGAGTATTACTGGGCTATGGGGAAAGAGCAGGGGAGTGGGACTAATCGGAGAGTATTACTGGGCTATGGGGAAAGAGCAGGGGAGTGGGACTAATTGGAGAGTATTACTGGGCTATGGGGAAAGAGCAGGGGAGTGGGACTAATCGGAGAGTATTACTGGGCTATGGGGAAAGAGCAGGGGAGTGGGACTAATTGGAGAGTATTACTGGGCTATGGGGAAAGAGCAGGGGAGTGGGACTAATCGGAGAGTATTACTGGGCTATGGGGAAAGAGCAGGGGAGTGGGACTAATTGGAGAGTATTACTGGGCTATGGGGAAAGAGCAGGGGAGTGGGACTAATTGGAGAGTATTACTGGGCTATGGGGAAAGAGCAGGGGAGTGGGACTAATTGGAGAGTATTACTGGGCTATGGGGAAAGAGCAGGGGAGTGGGACTAATTGGAGAGTATTACTGGGCTATGGGGAAAGAGCAGGGGAGTGGGACTAATCGGAGAGTATTACTGGGCTATGGGGAAAGAGCAGGGGAGTGGGACTAATTGGAGAGTATTACTGGGCTATGGGGAAAGAGCAGGGGAGTGGGACTAATCGGAGAGTATTACTGGGCTATGGGGAAAGAGCAGGGAGTGGGACTAATTGGAGAGTATTACTGGGCTATGGGGAAAGAGCAGGGGAGTGGGACTAATTGGAGAGTATTACTGGGCTATGGGGAAAGAGCAGGGGAGTGGGACTAATTGGAGAGTATTACTGGGCTATGGGGAAAGAGCAGGGGAGTGGGACTAATCGGAGAGTATTACTGGGCTATGGGGAAAGAGCAGGGGAGTGGGACTAATTGGAGAGTATTACTGGGCTATGGGGAAAGAGCAGGGAGTGGGACTAATTGGAGAGTATTACTGGGCTATGGGGAAAGAGCAGGGGAGTGGGACTAATCGGAGAGTATTACTGGGCTATGGGGAAAGAGCAGGGGAGTGGGACTAATTGGAGAGTATTACTGGGCTATGGGGAAAGAGCAGGGGAGTGGGACTAATTGGAGAGTATTACTGGGCTATGGGGAAAGAGCAGGGAGTGGGACTAATTGGAGAGTATTACTGGGCTATGGGGAAAGAGCAGGGGAGTGGGACTAATTGGAGAGTATTACTGGGCTATGGGGAAAGAGCAGGGGAGTGGGACTAATTGGAGAGTATTACTGGGCTATGGGGAAAGAGCAGGGGAGTGGGACTAATTGGAGAGTATTACTGGGCTATGGGGAAAGAGCAGGGGAGTGGGACTAATTGGAGAGTATTACTGGGCTATGGGGAAAGAGCAGGGGAGTGGGACTAATTGGAGAGTATTACTGGGCTATGGGGAAAGAGCAGGGGAGTGGGACTAATCGGAGAGTATTACTGGGCTATGGGGAAAGAGCAGGGAGTGGGACTAATTGGAGAGTATTACTGGGCTATGGGGAAAGAGCAGGGGAGTGGGACTAATCGGAGAGTATTACTGGGCTATGGGGAAAGAGCAGGGGAGTGGGACTAATTGGAGAGTATTACTGGGCTATGGGGAAAGAGCAGGGGAGTGGGACTAATTGGAGAGTATTACTGGGCTATGGGGAAAGAGCAGGGGAGTGGGACTAATTGGAGAGTATTACTGGGCTATGGGGAAAGAGCAGGGGAGTGGGACTAATCGGAGAGTATTACTGGGCTATGGGGAAAGAGCAGGGAGTGGGACTAATCGGAGAGTATTACTGGGCTATGGGGAAAGAGCAGGGGAGTGGGACTAATCGGAGAGTATTACTGGGCTATGGGGAAAGAGCAGGGGAGTGGGACTAATCGGAGAGTATTACTGGGCTATGGGGAAAGAGCAGGGGAGTGGGACTAATTGGAGAGTATTACTGGGCTATGGGGAAAGAGCAGGGGAGTGGGACTAATTGGAGAGTATTACTGGGCTATGGGGAAAGAGCAGGGGAGTGGGACTAATTGGAGAGTATTACTGGGCTATGGGGAAAGAGCAGGGGAGTGGGACTAATCGGAGAGTATTACTGGGCTATGGGGAAAGAGCAGGGAGTGGGACTAATTGGAGAGTATTACTGGGCTATGGGGAAAGAGCAGGGGAGTGGGACTAATCGGAGAGTATTACTGGGCTATGGGGAAAGAGCAGGGGAGTGGGACTAATCGGAGAGTATTACTGGGCTATGGGGAAAGAGCAGGGGAGTGGGACTAATCGGAGAGTATTACTGGGCTATGGGGAAAGAGCAGGGGAGTGGGACTAATTGGAGAGTATTACTGGGCTATGGGGAAAGAGCAGGGGAGTGGGACTAATTGGAGAGTATTACTGGGCTATGGGGAAAGAGCAGGGGAGTGGGACTAATTGGAGAGTATTACTGGGCTATGGGGAAAGAGCAGGGGAGTGGGACTAATTGGAGAGTATTACTGGGCTATGGGGAAAGAGCAGGGAGTGGGACTAATTGGAGAGTATTACTGGGCTATGGGGAAAGAGCAGGGGAGTGGGACTAATCGGAGAGTATTACTGGGCTATGGGGAAAGAGCAGGGGAGTGGGACTAATTGGAGAGTATTACTGGGCTATGGGGAAAGAGCAGGGGAGTGGGACTAATTGGAGAGTATTACTGGGCTATGGGGAAAGAGCAGGGGAGTGGGACTAATCGGAGAGTATTACTGGGCTATGGGGAAAGAGCAGGGGAGTGGGACTAATCGGAGAGTATTACTGGGCTATGGGGAAAGAGCAGGGGAGTGGGACTAATTGGAGAGTATTACTGGGCTATGGGGAAAGAGCAGGGGAGTGGGACTAATCGGAGAGTATTACTGGGCTATGGGGAAAGAGCAGGGGAGTGGGACTAATCGGAGAGTATTACTGGGCTATGGGGAAAGAGCAGGGGAGTGGGACTAATTGGAGAGTATTACTGGGCTATGGGGAAAGAGCAGGGGAGTGGGACTAATCGGAGAGTATTACTGGGCTATGGGGAAAGAGCAGGGGAGTGGGACTAATTGGAGAGTATTACTGGGCTATGGGGAAAGAGCAGGGAGTGGGACTAATTGGAGAGTATTACTGGGCTATGGGGAAAGAGCAGGGAGTGGGACTAATCGGAGAGTATTACTGGGCTATGGGGAAAGAGCAGGGGAGTGGGACTAATCGGAGAGTATTACTGGGCTATGGGGAAAGAGCAGGGAGTGGGACTAATTGGAGAGTATTACTGGGCTATGGGGAAAGAGCAGGGGAGTGGGACTAATTGGAGAGTATTACTGGGCTATGGGGAAAGAGCAGGGGAGTGGGACTAATCGGAGAGTATTACTGGGCTATGGGGAAAGAGCAGGGGAGTGGGACTAATCGGAGAGTATTACTGGGCTATGGGGAAAGAGCAGGGGAGTGGGACTAATTGGAGAGTATTACTGGGCTATGGGGAAAGAGCAGGGAGTGGGACTAATTGGAGAGTATTACTGGGCTATGGGGAAAGAGCAGGGAGTGGGACTAATCGGAGAGTATTACTGGGCTATGGGGAAAGAGCAGGGGAGTGGGACTAATCGGAGAGTATTACTGGGCTATGGGGAAAGAGCAGGGAGTGGGACTAATTGGAGAGTATTACTGGGCTATGGGGAAAGAGCAGGGGAGTGGGACTAATTGGAGAGTATTACTGGGCTATGGGGAAAGAGCAGGGGAGTGGGACTAATCGGAGAGTATTACTGGGCTATGGGGAAAGAGCAGGGGAGTGGGACTAATTGGAGAGTATTACTGGGCTATGGGGAAAGAGCAGGGGAGTGGGACTAATTGGAGAGTATTACTGGGCTATGGGGAAAGAGCAGGGAGTGGGACTAATTGGAGAGTATTACTGGGCTATGGGGAAAGAGCAGGGAGTGGGACTAATTGGAGAGTATTACTGGGCTATGGGGAAAGAGCAGGGAGTGGGACTAATTGGAGAGTATTACTGGGCTATGGGGAAAGAGCAGGGGAGTGGGACTAATCGGAGAGTATTACTGGGCTATGGGGAAAGAGCAGGGGAGTGGGACTAATCGGAGAGTATTACTGGGCTATGGGGAAAGAGCAGGGGAGTGGGACTAATTGGAGAGTATTACTGGGCTATGGGGAAAGAGCAGGGGAGTGGGACTAATTGGAGAGTATTACTGGGCTATGGGGAAAGAGCAGGGGAGTGGGACTAATTGGAGAGTATTACTGGGCTATGGGGAAAGAGCAGGGGAGTGGGACTAATTGGAGAGTATTACTGGGCTATGGGGAAAGAGCAGGGGAGTGGGACTAATCGGAGAGTATTACTGGGCTATGGGGAAAGAGCAGGGGAGTGGGACTAATCGGAGAGTATTACTGGGCTATGGGGAAAGAGCAGGGGAGTGGGACTAATCGGAGAGTATTACTGGGCTATGGGGAAAGAGCAGGGGAGTGGGACTAATTGGAGAGTATTACTGGGCTATGGGGAAAGAGCAGGGAGTGGGACTAATCGGAGAGTATTACTGGGCTATGGGGAAAGAGCAGGGGAGTGGGACTAATTGGAGAGTATTACTGGGCTATGGGGAAAGAGCAGGGGAGTGGGACTAATTGGAGAGTATTACTGGGCTATGGGGAAAGAGCAGGGGAGTGGGACTAATTGGAGAGTATTACTGGGCTATGGGGAAAGAGCAGGGGAGTGGGACTAATTGGAGAGTATTACTGGGCTATGGGGAAAGAGCAGGGGAGTGGGACTAATTGGAGAGTATTACTGGGCTATGGGGAAAGAGCAGGGGAGTGGGACTAATTGGAGAGTATTACTGGGCTATGGGGAAAGAGCAGGGGAGTGGGACTAATTGGAGAGTATTACTGGGCTATGGGGAAAGAGCAGGGGAGTGGGACTAATTGGAGAGTATTACTGGGCTATGGGGAAAGAGCAGGGGAGTGGGACTAATTGGAGAGTATTACTGGGCTATGGGGAAAGAGCAGGGGAGTGGGACTAATTGGAGAGTATTACTGGGCTATGGGGAAAGAGCAGGGGAGTGGGACTAATTGGAGAGTATTACTGGGCTATGGGGAAAGAGCAGGGGAGTGGGACTAATTGGAGAGTATTACTGGGCTATGGGGAAAGAGCAGGGGAGTGGGACTAATCGGAGAGTATTACTGGGCTATGGGGAAAGAGCAGGGAGTGGGACTAATTGGAGAGTATTACTGGGCTATGGGGAAAGAGCAGGGGAGTGGGACTAATCGGAGAGTATTACTGGGCTATGGGGAAAGAGCAGGGGAGTGGGACTAATTGGAGAGTATTACTGGGCTATGGGGAAAGAGCAGGGGAGTGGGACTAATCGGAGAGTATTACTGGGCTATGGGGAAAGAGCAGGGGAGTGGGACTAATTGGAGAGTATTACTGGGCTATGGGGAAAGAGCAGGGGAGTGGGACTAATTGGAGAGTATTACTGGGCTATGGGGAAAGAGCAGGGGAGTGGGACTAATTGGAGAGTATTACTGGGCTATGGGGAAAGAGCAGGGGAGTGGGACTAATTGGAGAGTATTACTGGGCTATGGGGAAAGAGCAGGGGAGTGGGACTAATTGGAGAGTATTACTGGGCTATGGGGAAAGAGCAGGGAGTGGGACTAATCGGAGAGTATTACTGGGCTATGGGGAAAGAGCAGGGGAGTGGGACTAATCGGAGAGTATTACTGGGCTATGGGGAAAGAGCAGGGGAGTGGGACTAATTGGAGAGTATTACTGGGCTATGGGGAAAGAGCAGGGGAGTGGGACTAATCGGAGAGTATTACTGGGCTATGGGGAAAGAGCAGGGGAGTGGGACTAATCGGAGAGTATTACTGGGCTATGGGGAAAGAGCAGGGGAGTGGGACTAATTGGAGAGTATTACTGGGCTATGGGGAAAGAGCAGGGGAGTGGGACTAATTGGAGAGTATTACTGGGCTATGGGGAAAGAGCAGGGGAGTGGGACTAATTGGAGAGTATTACTGGGCTATGGGGAAAGAGCAGGGAGTGGGACTAATCGGAGAGTATTACTGGGCTATGGGGAAAGAGCAGGGGAGTGGGACTAATCGGAGAGTATTACTGGGCTATGGGGAAAGAGCAGGGGAGTGGGACTAATCGGAGAGTATTACTGGGCTATGGGGAAAGAGCAGGGGAGTGGGACTAATCGGAGAGTATTACTGGGCTATGGGGAAAGAGCAGGGGAGTGGGACTAATTGGAGAGTATTACTGGGCTATGGGGAAAGAGCAGGGGAGTGGGACTAATCGGAGAGTATTACTGGGCTATGGGGAAAGAGCAGGGGAGTGGGACTAATTGGAGAGTATTACTGGGCTATGGGGAAAGAGCAGGGGAGTGGGACTAATCGGAGAGTATTACTGGGCTATGGGGAAAGAGCAGGGAGTGGGACTAATCGGAGAGTATTACTGGGCTATGGGGAAAGAGCAGGGGAGTGGGACTAATTGGAGAGTATTACTGGGCTATGGGGAAAGAGCAGGGGAGTGGGACTAATTGGAGAGTATTACTGGGCTATGGGGAAAGAGCAGGGGAGTGGGACTAATCGGAGAGTATTACTGGGCTATGGGGAAAGAGCAGGGGAGTGGGACTAATTGGAGAGTATTACTGGGCTATGGGGAAAGAGCAGGGGAGTGGGACTAATCGGAGAGTATTACTGGGCTATGGGGAAAGAGCAGGGGAGTGGGACTAATCGGAGAGTATTACTGGGCTATGGGGAAAGAGCAGGGGAGTGGGACTAATTGGAGAGTATTACTGGGCTATGGGGAAAGAGCAGGGGAGTGGGACTAATTGGAGAGTATTACTGGGCTATGGGGAAAGAGCAGGGGAGTGGGACTAATCGGAGAGTATTACTGGGCTATGGGGAAAGAGCAGGGGAGTGGGACTAATTGGAGAGTATTACTGGGCTATGGGGAAAGAGCAGGGGAGTGGGACTAATTGGAGAGTATTACTGGGCTATGGGGAAAGAGCAGGGGAGTGGGACTAATCGGAGAGTATTACTGGGCTATGGGGAAAGAGCAGGGGAGTGGGACTAATTGGAGAGTATTACTGGGCTATGGGGAAAGAGCAGGGGAGTGGGACTAATCGGAGAGTATTACTGGGCTATGGGGAAAGAGCAGGGGAGTGGGACTAATCGGAGAGTATTACTGGGCTATGGGGAAAGAGCAGGGGAGTGGGACTAATCGGAGAGTATTACTGGGCTATGGGGAAAGAGCAGGGGAGTGGGACTAATCGGAGAGTATTACTGGGCTATGGGGAAAGAGCAGGGGAGTGGGACTAATTGGAGAGTATTACTGGGCTATGGGGAAAGAGCAGGGGAGTGGGACTAATTGGAGAGTATTACTGGGCTATGGGGAAAGAGCAGGGGAGTGGGACTAATCGGAGAGTATTACTGGGCTATGGGGAAAGAGCAGGGGAGTGGGACTAATTGGAGAGTATTACTGGGCTATGGGGAAAGAGCAGGGAGTGGGACTAATCGGAGAGTATTACTGGGCTATGGGGAAAGAGCAGGGAGTGGGACTAATTGGAGAGTATTACTGGGCTATGGGGAAAGAGCAGGGGAGTGGGACTAATTGGAGAGTATTACTGGGCTATGGGGAAAGAGCAGGGGAGTGGGACTAATCGGAGAGTATTACTGGGCTATGGGGAAAGAGCAGGGGAGTGGGACTAATTGGAGAGTATTACTGGGCTATGGGGAAAGAGCAGGGGAGTGGGACTAATCGGAGAGTATTACTGGGCTATGGGGAAAGAGCAGGGGAGTGGGACTAATTGGAGAGTATTACTGGGCTATGGGGAAAGAGCAGGGGAGTGGGACTAATTGGAGAGTATTACTGGGCTATGGGGAAAGAGCAGGGGAGTGGGACTAATTGGAGAGTATTACTGGGCTATGGGGAAAGAGCAGGGAGTGGGACTAATCGGAGAGTATTACTGGGCTATGGGGAAAGAGCAGGGGAGTGGGACTAATTGGAGAGTATTACTGGGCTATGGGGAAAGAGCAGGGGAGTGGGACTAATTGGAGAGTATTACTGGGCTATGGGGAAAGAGCAGGGGAGTGGGACTAATTGGAGAGTATTACTGGGCTATGGGGAAAGAGCAGGGAGTGGGACTAATCGGAGAGTATTACTGGGCTATGGGGAAAGAGCAGGGGAGTGGGACTAATTGGAGAGTATTACTGGGCTATGGGGAAAGAGCAGGGGAGTGGGACTAATTGGAGAGTATTACTGGGCTATGGGGAAAGAGCAGGGGAGTGGGACTAATTGGAGAGTATTACTGGGCTATGGGGAAAGAGCAGGGGAGTGGGACTAATCGGAGAGTATTACTGGGCTATGGGGAAAGAGCAGGGGAGTGGGACTAATTGGAGAGTATTACTGGGCTATGGGGAAAGAGCAGGGGAGTGGGACTAATCGGAGAGTATTACTGGGCTATGGGGAAAGAGCAGGGGAGTGGGACTAATTGGAGAGTATTACTGGGCTATGGGGAAAGAGCAGGGGAGTGGGACTAATTGGAGAGTATTACTGGGCTATGGGGAAAGAGCAGGGGAGTGGGACTAATTGGAGAGTATTACTGGGCTATGGGGAAAGAGCAGGGGAGTGGGACTAATTGGAGAGTATTACTGGGCTATGGGGAAAGAGCAGGGGAGTGGGACTAATTGGAGAGTATTACTGGGCTATGGGGAAAGAGCAGGGGAGTGGGACTAATTGGAGAGTATTACTGGGCTATGGGGAAAGAGCAGGGAGTGGGACTAATCGGAGAGTATTACTGGGCTATGGGGAAAGAGCAGGGGAGTGGGACTAATTGGAGAGTATTACTGGGCTATGGGGAAAGAGCAGGGAGTGGGACTAATTGGAGAGTATTACTGGGCTATGGGGAAAGAGCAGGGGAGTGGGACTAATTGGAGAGTATTACTGGGCTATGGGGAAAGAGCAGGGGAGTGGGACTAATTGGAGAGTATTACTGGGCTATGGGGAAAGAGCAGGGGAGTGGGACTAATTGGAGAGTATTACTGGGCTATGGGGAAAGAGCAGGGGAGTGGGACTAATTGGAGAGTATTACTGGGCTATGGGGAAAGAGCAGGGAGTGGGACTAATTGGAGAGTATTACTGGGCTATGGGGAAAGAGCAGGGGAGTGGGACTAATTGGAGAGTATTACTGGGCTATGGGGAAAGAGCAGGGGAGTGGGACTAATCGGAGAGTATTACTGGGCTATGGGGAAAGAGCAGGGGAGTGGGACTAATTGGAGAGTATTACTGGGCTATGGGGAAAGAGCAGGGGAGTGGGACTAATTGGAGAGTATTACTGGGCTATGGGGAAAGAGCAGGGGAGTGGGACTAATCGGAGAGTATTACTGGGCTATGGGGAAAGAGCAGGGGAGTGGGACTAATTGGAGAGTATTACTGGGCTATGGGGAAAGAGCAGGGAGTGGGACTAATTGGAGAGTATTACTGGGCTATGGGGAAAGAGCAGGGGAGTGGGACTAATTGGAGAGTATTACTGGGCTATGGGGAAAGAGCAGGGGAGTGGGACTAATTGGAGAGTATTACTGGGCTATGGGGAAAGAGCAGGGGAGTGGGACTAATCGGAGAGTATTACTGGGCTATGGGGAAAGAGCAGGGGAGTGGGACTAATTGGAGAGTATTACTGGGCTATGGGGAAAGAGCAGGGGAGTGGGACTAATCGGAGAGTATTACTGGGCTATGGGGAAAGAGCAGGGGAGTGGGACTAATTGGAGAGTATTACTGGGCTATGGGGAAAGAGCAGGGGAGTGGGACTAATCGGAGAGTATTACTGGGCTATGGGGAAAGAGCAGGGAGTGGGACTAATTGGAGAGTATTACTGGGCTATGGGGAAAGAGCAGGGGAGTGGGACTAATCGGAGAGTATTACTGGGCTATGGGGAAAGAGCAGGGGAGTGGGACTAATCGGAGAGTATTACTGGGCTATGGGGAAAGAGCAGGGAGTGGGACTAATCGGAGAGTATTACTGGGCTATGGGGAAAGAGCAGGGGAGTGGGACTAATTGGAGAGTATTACTGGGCTATGGGGAAAGAGCAGGGGAGTGGGACTAATCGGAGAGTATTACTGGGCTATGGGGAAAGAGCAGGGGAGTGGGACTAATTGGAGAGTATTACTGGGCTATGGGGAAAGAGCAGGGAGTGGGACTAATCGGAGAGTATTACTGGGCTATGGGGAAAGAGCAGGGGAGTGGGACTAATCGGAGAGTATTACTGGGCTATGGGGAAAGAGCAGGGGAGTGGGACTAATCGGAGAGTATTACTGGGCTATGGGGAAAGAGCAGGGGAGTGGGACTAATTGGAGAGTATTACTGGGCTATGGGGAAAGAGCAGGGGAGTGGGACTAATTGGAGAGTATTACTGGGCTATGGGGAAAGAGCAGGGGAGTGGGACTAATCGGAGAGTATTACTGGGCTATGGGGAAAGAGCAGGGGAGTGGGACTAATTGGAGAGTATTACTGGGCTATGGGGAAAGAGCAGGGGAGTGGGACTAATTGGAGAGTATTACTGGGCTATGGGGAAAGAGCAGGGGAGTGGGACTAATCGGAGAGTATTACTGGGCTATGGGGAAAGAGCAGGGAGTGGGACTAATCGGAGAGTATTACTGGGCTATGGGGAAAGAGCAGGGGAGTGGGACTAATCGGAGAGTATTACTGGGCTATGGGGAAAGAGCAGGGGAGTGGGACTAATTGGAGAGTATTACTGGGCTATGGGGAAAGAGCAGGGGAGTGGGACTAATCGGAGAGTATTACTGGGCTATGGGGAAAGAGCAGGGAGTGGGACTAATCGGAGAGTATTACTGGGCTATGGGGAAAGAGCAGGGGAGTGGGACTAATCGGAGAGTATTACTGGGCTATGGGGAAAGAGCAGGGGAGTGGGACTAATTGGAGAGTATTACTGGGCTATGGGGAAAGAGCAGGGGAGTGGGACTAATCGGAGAGTATTACTGGGCTATGGGGAAAGAGCAGGGGAGTGGGACTAATCGGAGAGTATTACTGGGCTATGGGGAAAGAGCAGGGGAGTGGGACTAATTGGAGAGTATTACTGGGCTATGGGGAAAGAGCAGGGGAGTGGGACTAATTGGAGAGTATTACTGGGCTATGGGGAAAGAGCAGGGGAGTGGGACTAATTGGAGAGTATTACTGGGCTATGGGGAAAGAGCAGGGGAGTGGGACTAATTGGAGAGTATTACTGGGCTATGGGGAAAGAGCAGGGGAGTGGGACTAATTGGAGAGTATTACTGGGCTATGGGGAAAGAGCAGGGGAGTGGGACTAATCGGAGAGTATTACTGGGCTATGGGGAAAGAGCAGGGGAGTGGGACTAATTGGAGAGTATTACTGGGCTATGGGGAAAGAGCAGGGGAGTGGGACTAATCGGAGAGTATTACTGGGCTATGGGGAAAGAGCAGGGAGTGGGACTAATCGGAGAGTATTACTGGGCTATGGGGAAAGAGCAGGGGAGTGGGACTAATCGGAGAGTATTACTGGGCTATGGGGAAAGAGCAGGGAGTGGGACTAATCGGAGAGTATTACTGGGCTATGGGGAAAGAGCAGGGGAGTGGGACTAATTGGAGAGTATTACTGGGCTATGGGGAAAGAGCAGGGGAGTGGGACTAATTGGAGAGTATTACTGGGCTATGGGGAAAGAGCAGGGGAGTGGGACTAATTGGAGAGTATTACTGGGCTATGGGGAAAGAGCAGGGAGTGGGACTAATTGGAGAGTATTACTGGGCTATGGGGAAAGAGCAGGGAGTGGGACTAATCGGAGAGTATTACTGGGCTATGGGGAAAGAGCAGGGAGTGGGACTAATTGGAGAGTATTACTGGGCTATGGGGAAAGAGCAGGGGAGTGGGACTAATTGGAGAGTATTACTGGGCTATGGGGAAAGAGCAGGGGAGTGGGACTAATCGGAGAGTATTACTGGGCTATGGGGAAAGAGCAGGGGAGTGGGACTAATTGGAGAGTATTACTGGGCTATGGGGAAAGAGCAGGGGAGTGGGACTAATTGGAGAGTATTACTGGGCTATGGGGAAAGAGCAGGGGAGTGGGACTAATTGGAGAGTATTACTGGGCTATGGGGAAAGAGCAGGGGAGTGGGACTAATTGGAGAGTATTACTGGGCTATGGGGAAAGAGCAGGGGAGTGGGACTAATTGGAGAGTATTACTGGGCTATGGGGAAAGAGCAGGGGAGTGGGACTAATTGGAGAGTATTACTGGGCTATGGGGAAAGAGCAGGGGAGTGGGACTAATTGGAGAGTATTACTGGGCTATGGGGAAAGAGCAGGGGAGTGGGACTAATTGGAGAGTATTACTGGGCTATGGGGAAAGAGCAGGGGAGTGGGACTAATTGGAGAGTATTACTGGGCTATGGGGAAAGAGCAGGGGAGTGGGACTAATTGGAGAGTATTACTGGGCTATGGGGAAAGAGCAGGGGAGTGGGACTAATTGGAGAGTATTACTGGGCTATGGGGAAAGAGCAGGGGAGTGGGACTAATCGGAGAGTATTACTGGGCTATGGGGAAAGAGCAGGGAGTGGGACTAATCGGAGAGTATTACTGGGCTATGGGGAAAGAGCAGGGAGTGGGACTAATTGGAGAGTATTACTGGGCTATGGGGAAAGAGCAGGGGAGTGGGACTAATTGGAGAGTATTACTGGGCTATGGGGAAAGAGCAGGGGAGTGGGACTAATCGGAGAGTATTACTGGGCTATGGGGAAAGAGCAGGGGAGTGGGACTAATCGGAGAGTATTACTGGGCTATGGGGAAAGAGCAGGGGAGTGGGACTAATCGGAGAGTATTACTGGGCTATGGGGAAAGAGCAGGGAGTGGGACTAATCGGAGAGTATTACTGGGCTATGGGGAAAGAGCAGGGGAGTGGGACTAATTGGAGAGTATTACTGGGCTATGGGGAAAGAGCAGGGGAGTGGGACTAATTGGAGAGTATTACTGGGCTATGGGGAAAGAGCAGGGGAGTGGGACTAATCGGAGAGTATTACTGGGCTATGGGGAAAGAGCAGGGGAGTGGGACTAATTGGAGAGTATTACTGGGCTATGGGGAAAGAGCAGGGGAGTGGGACTAATTGGAGAGTATTACTGGGCTATGGGGAAAGAGCAGGGGAGTGGGACTAATTGGAGAGTATTACTGGGCTATGGGGAAAGAGCAGGGGAGTGGGACTAATCGGAGAGTATTACTGGGCTATGGGGAAAGAGCAGGGGAGTGGGACTAATCGGAGAGTATTACTGGGCTATGGGGAAAGAGCAGGGGAGTGGGACTAATTGGAGAGTATTACTGGGCTATGGGGAAAGAGCAGGGGAGTGGGACTAATTGGAGAGTATTACTGGGCTATGGGGAAAGAGCAGGGGAGTGGGACTAATCGGAGAGTATTACTGGGCTATGGGGAAAGAGCAGGGGAGTGGGACTAATCGGAGAGTATTACTGGGCTATGGGGAAAGAGCAGGGGAGTGGGACTAATTGGAGAGTATTACTGGGCTATGGGGAAAGAGCAGGGGAGTGGGACTAATTGGAGAGTATTACTGGGCTATGGGGAAAGAGCAGGGGAGTGGGACTAATTGGAGAGTATTACTGGGCTATGGGGAAAGAGCAGGGGAGTGGGACTAATTGGAGAGTATTACTGGGCTATGGGGAAAGAGCAGGGGAGTGGGACTAATTGGAGAGTATTACTGGGCTATGGGGAAAGAGCAGGGGAGTGGGACTAATTGGAGAGTATTACTGGGCTATGGGGAAAGAGCAGGGGAGTGGGACTAATTGGAGAGTATTACTGGGCTATGGGGAAAGAGCAGGGGAGTGGGACTAATTGGAGAGTATTACTGGGCTATGGGGAAAGAGCAGGGGAGTGGGACTAATTGGAGAGTATTACTGGGCTATGGGGAAAGAGCAGGGGAGTGGGACTAATTGGAGAGTATTACTGGGCTATGGGGAAAGAGCAGGGGAGTGGGACTAATTGGAGAGTATTACTGGGCTATGGGGAAAGAGCAGGGGAGTGGGACTAATCGGAGAGTATTACTGGGCTATGGGGAAAGAGCAGGGGAGTGGGACTAATTGGAGAGTATTACTGGGCTATGGGGAAAGAGCAGGGGAGTGGGACTAATCGGAGAGTATTACTGGGCTATGGGGAAAGAGCAGGGGAGTGGGACTAATTGGAGAGTATTACTGGGCTATGGGGAAAGAGCAGGGGAGTGGGACTAATCGGAGAGTATTACTGGGCTATGGGGAAAGAGCAGGGGAGTGGGACTAATTGGAGAGTATTACTGGGCTATGGGGAAAGAGCAGGGGAGTGGGACTAATTGGAGAGTATTACTGGGCTATGGGGAAAGAGCAGGGGAGTGGGACTAATTGGAGAGTATTACTGGGCTATGGGGAAAGAGCAGGGGAGTGGGACTAATTGGAGAGTATTACTGGGCTATGGGGAAAGAGCAGGGGAGTGGGACTAATCGGAGAGTATTACTGGGCTATGGGGAAAGAGCAGGGGAGTGGGACTAATTGGAGAGTATTACTGGGCTATGGGGAAAGAGCAGGGGAGTGGGACTAATTGGAGAGTATTACTGGGCTATGGGGAAAGAGCAGGGAGTGGGACTAATTGGAGAGTATTACTGGGCTATGGGGAAAGAGCAGGGGAGTGGGACTAATTGGAGAGTATTACTGGGCTATGGGGAAAGAGCAGGGGAGTGGGACTAATTGGAGAGTATTACTGGGCTATGGGGAAAGAGCAGGGGAGTGGGACTAATTGGAGAGTATTACTGGGCTATGGGGAAAGAGCAGGGGAGTGGGACTAATTGGAGAGTATTACTGGGCTATGGGGAAAGAGCAGGGGAGTGGGACTAATCGGAGAGTATTACTGGGCTATGGGGAAAGAGCAGGGGAGTGGGACTAATTGGAGAGTATTACTGGGCTATGGGGAAAGAGCAGGGGAGTGGGACTAATTGGAGAGTATTACTGGGCTATGGGGAAAGAGCAGGGGAGTGGGACTAATTGGAGAGTATTACTGGGCTATGGGGAAAGAGCAGGGGAGTGGGACTAATCGGAGAGTATTACTGGGCTATGGGGAAAGAGCAGGGGAGTGGGACTAATTGGAGAGTATTACTGGGCTATGGGGAAAGAGCAGGGGAGTGGGACTAATCGGAGAGTATTACTGGGCTATGGGGAAAGAGCAGGGGAGTGGGACTAATTGGAGAGTATTACTGGGCTATGGGGAAAGAGCAGGGGAGTGGGACTAATCGGAGAGTATTACTGGGCTATGGGGAAAGAGCAGGGGAGTGGGACTAATCGGAGAGTATTACTGGGCTATGGGGAAAGAGCAGGGGAGTGGGACTAATTGGAGAGTATTACTGGGCTATGGGGAAAGAGCAGGGGAGTGGGACTAATTGGAGAGTATTACTGGGCTATGGGGAAAGAGCAGGGAGTGGGACTAATCGGAGAGTATTACTGGGCTATGGGGAAAGAGCAGGGGAGTGGGACTAATTGGAGAGTATTACTGGGCTATGGGGAAAGAGCAGGGGAGTGGGACTAATCGGAGAGTATTACTGGGCTATGGGGAAAGAGCAGGGGAGTGGGACTAATCGGAGAGTATTACTGGGCTATGGGGAAAGAGCAGGGGAGTGGGACTAATCGGAGAGTATTACTGGGCTATGGGGAAAGAGCAGGGGAGTGGGACTAATTGGAGAGTATTACTGGGCTATGGGGAAAGAGCAGGGGAGTGGGACTAATTGGAGAGTATTACTGGGCTATGGGGAAAGAGCAGGGGAGTGGGACTAATTGGAGAGTATTACTGGGCTATGGGGAAAGAGCAGGGGAGTGGGACTAATTGGAGAGTATTACTGGGCTATGGGGAAAGAGCAGGGGAGTGGGACTAATTGGAGAGTATTACTGGGCTATGGGGAAAGAGCAGGGGAGTGGGACTAATTGGAGAGTATTACTGGGCTATGGGGAAAGAGCAGGGGAGTGGGACTAATTGGAGAGTATTACTGGGCTATGGGGAAAGAGCAGGGGAGTGGGACTAATCGGAGAGTATTACTGGGCTATGGGGAAAGAGCAGGGGAGTGGGACTAATCGGAGAGTATTACTGGGCTATGGGGAAAGAGCAGGGGAGTGGGACTAATTGGAGAGTATTACTGGGCTATGGGGAAAGAGCAGGGGAGTGGGACTAATCGGAGAGTATTACTGGGCTATGGGGAAAGAGCAGGGGAGTGGGACTAATTGGAGAGTATTACTGGGCTATGGGGAAAGAGCAGGGGAGTGGGACTAATTGGAGAGTATTACTGGGCTATGGGGAAAGAGCAGGGGAGTGGGACTAATCGGAGAGTATTACTGGGCTATGGGGAAAGAGCAGGGGAGTGGGACTAATTGGAGAGTATTACTGGGCTATGGGGAAAGAGCAGGGGAGTGGGACTAATCGGAGAGTATTACTGGGCTATGGGGAAAGAGCAGGGGAGTGGGACTAATTGGAGAGTATTACTGGGCTATGGGGAAAGAGCAGGGAGTGGGACTAATCGGAGAGTATTACTGGGCTATGGGGAAAGAGCAGGGGAGTGGGACTAATTGGAGAGTATTACTGGGCTATGGGGAAAGAGCAGGGGAGTGGGACTAATTGGAGAGTATTACTGGGCTATGGGGAAAGAGCAGGGGAGTGGGACTAATTGGAGAGTATTACTGGGCTATGGGGAAAGAGCAGGGGAGTGGGACTAATTGGAGAGTATTACTGGGCTATGGGGAAAGAGCAGGGGAGTGGGACTAATTGGAGAGTATTACTGGGCTATGGGGAAAGAGCAGGGGAGTGGGACTAATCGGAGAGTATTACTGGGCTATGGGGAAAGAGCAGGGGAGTGGGACTAATTGGAGAGTATTACTGGGCTATGGGGAAAGAGCAGGGGAGTGGGACTAATCGGAGAGTATTACTGGGCTATGGGGAAAGAGCAGGGGAGTGGGACTAATTGGAGAGTATTACTGGGCTATGGGGAAAGAGCAGGGAGTGGGACTAATTGGAGAGTATTACTGGGCTATGGGGAAAGAGCAGGGGAGTGGGACTAATTGGAGAGTATTACTGGGCTATGGGGAAAGAGCAGGGGAGTGGGACTAATCGGAGAGTATTACTGGGCTATGGGGAAAGAGCAGGGGAGTGGGACTAATTGGAGAGTATTACTGGGCTATGGGGAAAGAGCAGGGGAGTGGGACTAATTGGAGAGTATTACTGGGCTATGGGGAAAGAGCAGGGGAGTGGGACTAATTGGAGAGTATTACTGGGCTATGGGGAAAGAGCAGGGGAGTGGGACTAATTGGAGAGTATTACTGGGCTATGGGGAAAGAGCAGGGGAGTGGGACTAATCGGAGAGTATTACTGGGCTATGGGGAAAGAGCAGGGAGTGGGACTAATTGGAGAGTATTACTGGGCTATGGGGAAAGAGCAGGGGAGTGGGACTAATTGGAGAGTATTACTGGGCTATGGGGAAAGAGCAGGGAGTGGGACTAATCGGAGAGTATTACTGGGCTATGGGGAAAGAGCAGGGGAGTGGGACTAATCGGAGAGTATTACTGGGCTATGGGGAAAGAGCAGGGGAGTGGGACTAATTGGAGAGTATTACTGGGCTATGGGGAAAGAGCAGGGGAGTGGGACTAATCGGAGAGTATTACTGGGCTATGGGGAAAGAGCAGGGAGTGGGACTAATTGGAGAGTATTACTGGGCTATGGGGAAAGAGCAGGGGAGTGGGACTAATTGGAGAGTATTACTGGGCTATGGGGAAAGAGCAGGGGAGTGGGACTAATTGGAGAGTATTACTGGGCTATGGGGAAAGAGCAGGGGAGTGGGACTAATTGGAGAGTATTACTGGGCTATGGGGAAAGAGCAGGGGAGTGGGACTAATCGGAGAGTATTACTGGGCTATGGGGAAAGAGCAGGGGAGTGGGACTAATTGGAGAGTATTACTGGGCTATGGGGAAAGAGCAGGGGAGTGGGACTAATTGGAGAGTATTACTGGGCTATGGGGAAAGAGCAGGGGAGTGGGACTAATTGGAGAGTATTACTGGGCTATGGGGAAAGAGCAGGGGAGTGGGACTAATCGGAGAGTATTACTGGGCTATGGGGAAAGAGCAGGGGAGTGGGACTAATTGGAGAGTATTACTGGGCTATGGGGAAAGAGCAGGGGAGTGGGACTAATTGGAGAGTATTACTGGGCTATGGGGAAAGAGCAGGGGAGTGGGACTAATTGGAGAGTATTACTGGGCTATGGGGAAAGAGCAGGGGAGTGGGACTAATTGGAGAGTATTACTGGGCTATGGGGAAAGAGCAGGGGAGTGGGACTAATTGGAGAGTATTACTGGGCTATGGGGAAAGAGCAGGGGAGTGGGACTAATCGGAGAGTATTACTGGGCTATGGGGAAAGAGCAGGGGAGTGGGACTAATCGGAGAGTATTACTGGGCTATGGGGAAAGAGCAGGGGAGTGGGACTAATTGGAGAGTATTACTGGGCTATGGGGAAAGAGCAGGGGAGTGGGACTAATTGGAGAGTATTACTGGGCTATGGGGAAAGAGCAGGGGAGTGGGACTAATTGGAGAGTATTACTGGGCTATGGGGAAAGAGCAGGGGAGTGGGACTAATCGGAGAGTATTACTGGGCTATGGGGAAAGAGCAGGGGAGTGGGACTAATTGGAGAGTATTACTGGGCTATGGGGAAAGAGCAGGGGAGTGGGACTAATCGGAGAGTATTACTGGGCTATGGGGAAAGAGCAGGGGAGTGGGACTAATTGGAGAGTATTACTGGGCTATGGGGAAAGAGCAGGGGAGTGGGACTAATCGGAGAGTATTACTGGGCTATGGGGAAAGAGCAGGGGAGTGGGACTAATCGGAGAGTATTACTGGGCTATGGGGAAAGAGCAGGGGAGTGGGACTAATTGGAGAGTATTACTGGGCTATGGGGAAAGAGCAGGGGAGTGGGACTAATTGGAGAGTATTACTGGGCTATGGGGAAAGAGCAGGGGAGTGGGACTAATTGGAGAGTATTACTGGGCTATGGGGAAAGAGCAGGGAGTGGGACTAATCGGAGAGTATTACTGGGCTATGGGGAAAGAGCAGGGGAGTGGGACTAATCGGAGAGTATTACTGGGCTATGGGGAAAGAGCAGGGGAGTGGGACTAATCGGAGAGTATTACTGGGCTATGGGGAAAGAGCAGGGGAGTGGGACTAATTGGAGAGTATTACTGGGCTATGGGGAAAGAGCAGGGGAGTGGGACTAATCGGAGAGTATTACTGGGCTATGGGGAAAGAGCAGGGGAGTGGGACTAATCGGAGAGTATTACTGGGCTATGGGGAAAGAGCAGGGGAGTGGGACTAATCGGAGAGTATTACTGGGCTATGGGGAAAGAGCAGGGGAGTGGGACTAATCGGAGAGTATTACTGGGCTATGGGGAAAGAGCAGGGGAGTGGGACTAATTGGAGAGTATTACTGGGCTATGGGGAAAGAGCAGGGGAGTGGGACTAATTGGAGAGTATTACTGGGCTATGGGGAAAGAGCAGGGGAGTGGGACTAATCGGAGAGTATTACTGGGCTATGGGGAAAGAGCAGGGAGTGGGACTAATTGGAGAGTATTACTGGGCTATGGGGAAAGAGCAGGGGAGTGGGACTAATTGGAGAGTATTACTGGGCTATGGGGAAAGAGCAGGGAGTGGGACTAATTGGAGAGTATTACTGGGCTATGGGGAAAGAGCAGGGGAGTGGGACTAATTGGAGAGTATTACTGGGCTATGGGGAAAGAGCAGGGGAGTGGGACTAATTGGAGAGTATTACTGGGCTATGGGGAAAGAGCAGGGAGTGGGACTAATTGGAGAGTATTACTGGGCTATGGGGAAAGAGCAGGGAGTGGGACTAATTGGAGAGTATTACTGGGCTATGGGGAAAGAGCAGGGGAGTGGGACTAATTGGAGAGTATTACTGGGCTATGGGGAAAGAGCAGGGGAGTGGGACTAATTGGAGAGTATTACTGGGCTATGGGGAAAGAGCAGGGGAGTGGGACTAATTGGAGAGTATTACTGGGCTATGGGGAAAGAGCAGGGAGTGGGACTAATCGGAGAGTATTACTGGGCTATGGGGAAAGAGCAGGGGAGTGGGACTAATTGGAGAGTATTACTGGGCTATGGGGAAAGAGCAGGGGAGTGGGACTAATTGGAGAGTATTACTGGGCTATGGGGAAAGAGCAGGGGAGTGGGACTAATCGGAGAGTATTACTGGGCTATGGGGAAAGAGCAGGGGAGTGGGACTAATTGGAGAGTATTACTGGGCTATGGGGAAAGAGCAGGGGAGTGGGACTAATCGGAGAGTATTACTGGGCTATGGGGAAAGAGCAGGGGAGTGGGACTAATTGGAGAGTATTACTGGGCTATGGGGAAAGAGCAGGGGAGTGGGACTAATTGGAGAGTATTA
The DNA here is from genome assembly GCA_030390025.1 of Squalus acanthias. Taxonomy (NCBI): domain Eukaryota; kingdom Metazoa; phylum Chordata; class Chondrichthyes; order Squaliformes; family Squalidae; genus Squalus; species Squalus acanthias. The sequence continues at coordinate 115,915 of JASTWF010000977.1, read as the reverse complement.
CTGGGCTATGGGGAAAGAGCAGGGGAGTGGGACTAATTGGAGAGTATTACTGGGCTATGGGGAAAGAGCAGGGGAGTGGGACTAATCGGAGAGTATTACTGGGCTATGGGGAAAGAGCAGGGGAGTGGGACTAATTGGAGAGTATTACTGGGCTATGGGGAAAGAGCAGGGGAGTGGGACTAATCGGAGAGTATTACTGGGCTATGGGGAAAGAGCAGGGAGTGGGACTAATCGGAGAGTATTACTGGGCTATGGGGAAAGAGCAGGGGAGTGGGACTAATCGGAGAGTATTACTGGGCTATGGGGAAAGAGCAGGGGAGTGGGACTAATTGGAGAGTATTACTGGGCTATGGGGAAAGAGCAGGGGAGTGGGACTAATCGGAGAGTATTACTGGGCTATGGGGAAAGAGCAGGGGAGTGGGACTAATCGGAGAGTATTACTGGGCTATGGGGAAAGAGCAGGGGAGTGGGACTAATTGGAGAGTATTACTGGGCTATGGGGAAAGAGCAGGGGAGTGGGACTAATTGGAGAGTATTACTGGGCTATGGGGAAAGAGCAGGGGAGTGGGACTAATCGGAGAGTATTACTGGGCTATGGGGAAAGAGCAGGGAGTGGGACTAATCGGAGAGTATTACTGGGCTATGGGGAAAGAGCAGGGGAGTGGGACTAATTGGAGAGTATTACTGGGCTATGGGGAAAGAGCAGGGGAGTGGGACTAATCGGAGAGTATTACTGGGCTATGGGGAAAGAGCAGGGGAGTGGGACTAATTGGAGAGTATTACTGGGCTATGGGGAAAGAGCAGGGGAGTGGGACTAATTGGAGAGTATTACTGGGCTATGGGGAAAGAGCAGGGGAGTGGGACTAATCGGAGAGTATTACTGGGCTATGGGGAAAGAGCAGGGGAGTGGGACTAATTGGAGAGTATTACTGGGCTATGGGGAAAGAGCAGGGGAGTGGGACTAATCGGAGAGTATTACTGGGCTATGGGGAAAGAGCAGGGGAGTGGGACTAATCGGAGAGTATTACTGGGCTATGGGGAAAGAGCAGGGGAGTGGGACTAATCGGAGAGTATTACTGGGCTATGGGGAAAGAGCAGGGAGTGGGACTAATTGGAGAGTATTACTGGGCTATGGGGAAAGAGCAGGGGAGTGGGACTAATCGGAGAGTATTACTGGGCTATGGGGAAAGAGCAGGGGAGTGGGACTAATTGGAGAGTATTACTGGGCTATGGGGAAAGAGCAGGGGAGTGGGACTAATTGGAGAGTATTACTGGGCTATGGGGAAAGAGCAGGGGAGTGGGACTAATTGGAGAGTATTACTGGGCTATGGGGAAAGAGCAGGGGAGTGGGACTAATTGGAGAGTATTACTGGGCTATGGGGAAAGAGCAGGGGAGTGGGACTAATCGGAGAGTATTACTGGGCTATGGGGAAAGAGCAGGGGAGTGGGACTAATCGGAGAGTATTACTGGGCTATGGGGAAAGAGCAGGGGAGTGGGACTAATTGGAGAGTATTACTGGGCTATGGGGAAAGAGCAGGGGAGTGGGACTAATCGGAGAGTATTACTGGGCTATGGGGAAAGAGCAGGGGAGTGGGACTAATTGGAGAGTATTACTGGGCTATGGGGAAAGAGCAGGGGAGTGGGACTAATCGGAGAGTATTACTGGGCTATGGGGAAAGAGCAGGGGAGTGGGACTAATCGGAGAGTATTACTGGGCTATGGGGAAAGAGCAGGGGAGTGGGACTAATTGGAGAGTATTACTGGGCTATGGGGAAAGAGCAGGGGAGTGGGACTAATCGGAGAGTATTACTGGGCTATGGGGAAAGAGCAGGGGAGTGGGACTAATTGGAGAGTATTACTGGGCTATGGGGAAAGAGCAGGGGAGTGGGACTAATCGGAGAGTATTACTGGGCTATGGGGAAAGAGCAGGGGAGTGGGACTAATCGGAGAGTATTACTGGGCTATGGGGAAAGAGCAGGGGAGTGGGACTAATTGGAGAGTATTACTGGGCTATGGGGAAAGAGCAGGGGAGTGGGACTAATTGGAGAGTATTACTGGGCTATGGGGAAAGAGCAGGGGAGTGGGACTAATCGGAGAGTATTACTGGGCTATGGGGAAAGAGCAGGGGAGTGGGACTAATTGGAGAGTATTACTGGGCTATGGGGAAAGAGCAGGGGAGTGGGACTAATTGGAGAGTATTACTGGGCTATGGGGAAAGAGCAGGGGAGTGGGACTAATCGGAGAGTATTACTGGGCTATGGGGAAAGAGCAGGGGAGTGGGACTAATTGGAGAGTATTACTGGGCTATGGGGAAAGAGCAGGGAGTGGGACTAATTGGAGAGTATTACTGGGCTATGGGGAAAGAGCAGGGGAGTGGGACTAATTGGAGAGTATTACTGGGCTATGGGGAAAGAGCAGGGGAGTGGGACTAATCGGAGAGTATTACTGGGCTATGGGGAAAGAGCAGGGGAGTGGGACTAATTGGAGAGTATTACTGGGCTATGGGGAAAGAGCAGGGGAGTGGGACTAATCGGAGAGTATTACTGGGCTATGGGGAAAGAGCAGGGGAGTGGGACTAATTGGAGAGTATTACTGGGCTATGGGGAAAGAGCAGGGGAGTGGGACTAATTGGAGAGTATTACTGGGCTATGGGGAAAGAGCAGGGGAGTGGGACTAATTGGAGAGTATTACTGGGCTATGGGGAAAGAGCAGGGGAGTGGGACTAATCGGAGAGTATTACTGGGCTATGGGGAAAGAGCAGGGAGTGGGACTAATTGGAGAGTATTACTGGGCTATGGGGAAAGAGCAGGGGAGTGGGACTAATCGGAGAGTATTACTGGGCTATGGGGAAAGAGCAGGGGAGTGGGACTAATTGGAGAGTATTACTGGGCTATGGGGAAAGAGCAGGGGAGTGGGACTAATCGGAGAGTATTACTGGGCTATGGGGAAAGAGCAGGGGAGTGGGACTAATCGGAGAGTATTACTGGGCTATGGGGAAAGAGCAGGGGAGTGGGACTAATTGGAGAGTATTACTGGGCTATGGGGAAAGAGCAGGGGAGTGGGACTAATCGGAGAGTATTACTGGGCTATGGGGAAAGAGCAGGGGAGTGGGACTAATTGGAGAGTATTACTGGGCTATGGGGAAAGAGCAGGGGAGTGGGACTAATTGGAGAGTATTACTGGGCTATGGGGAAAGAGCAGGGGAGTGGGACTAATCGGAGAGTATTACTGGGCTATGGGGAAAGAGCAGGGGAGTGGGACTAATCGGAGAGTATTACTGGGCTATGGGGAAAGAGCAGGGGAGTGGGACTAATTGGAGAGTATTACTGGGCTATGGGGAAAGAGCAGGGGAGTGGGACTAATCGGAGAGTATTACTGGGCTATGGGGAAAGAGCAGGGAGTGGGACTAATCGGAGAGTATTACTGGGCTATGGGGAAAGAGCAGGGGAGTGGGACTAATCGGAGAGTATTACTGGGCTATGGGGAAAGAGCAGGGGAGTGGGACTAATCGGAGAGTATTACTGGGCTATGGGGAAAGAGCAGGGGAGTGGGACTAATCGGAGAGTATTACTGGGCTATGGGGAAAGAGCAGGGGAGTGGGACTAATTGGAGAGTATTACTGGGCTATGGGGAAAGAGCAGGGGAGTGGGACTAATTGGAGAGTATTACTGGGCTATGGGGAAAGAGCAGGGGAGTGGGACTAATCGGAGAGTATTACTGGGCTATGGGGAAAGAGCAGGGGAGTGGGACTAATTGGAGAGTATTACTGGGCTATGGGGAAAGAGCAGGGGAGTGGGACTAATTGGAGAGTATTACTGGGCTATGGGGAAAGAGCAGGGGAGTGGGACTAATTGGAGAGTATTACTGGGCTATGGGGAAAGAGCAGGGGAGTGGGACTAATTGGAGAGTATTACTGGGCTATGGGGAAAGAGCAGGGGAGTGGGACTAATCGGAGAGTATTACTGGGCTATGGGGAAAGAGCAGGGGAGTGGGACTAATTGGAGAGTATTACTGGGCTATGGGGAAAGAGCAGGGGAGTGGGACTAATTGGAGAGTATTACTGGGCTATGGGGAAAGAGCAGGGGAGTGGGACTAATTGGAGAGTATTACTGGGCTATGGGGAAAGAGCAGGGGAGTGGGACTAATCGGAGAGTATTACTGGGCTATGGGGAAAGAGCAGGGAGTGGGACTAATCGGAGAGTATTACTGGGCTATGGGGAAAGAGCAGGGGAGTGGGACTAATTGGAGAGTATTACTGGGCTATGGGGAAAGAGCAGGGGAGTGGGACTAATCGGAGAGTATTACTGGGCTATGGGGAAAGAGCAGGGGAGTGGGACTAATCGGAGAGTATTACTGGGCTATGGGGAAAGAGCAGGGGAGTGGGACTAATTGGAGAGTATTACTGGGCTATGGGGAAAGAGCAGGGGAGTGGGACTAATCGGAGAGTATTACTGGGCTATGGGGAAAGAGCAGGGGAGTGGGACTAATCGGAGAGTATTACTGGGCTATGGGGAAAGAGCAGGGGAGTGGGACTAATCGGAGAGTATTACTGGGCTATGGGGAAAGAGCAGGGGAGTGGGACTAATCGGAGAGTATTACTGGGCTATGGGGAAAGAGCAGGGGAGTGGGACTAATCGGAGAGTATTACTGGGCTATGGGGAAAGAGCAGGGGAGTGGGACTAATCGGAGAGTATTACTGGGCTATGGGGAAAGAGCAGGGGAGTGGGACTAATTGGAGAGTATTACTGGGCTATGGGGAAAGAGCAGGGGAGTGGGACTAATTGGAGAGTATTACTGGGCTATGGGGAAAGAGCAGGGGAGTGGGACTAATTGGAGAGTATTACTGGGCTATGGGGAAAGAGCAGGGGAGTGGGACTAATTGGAGAGTATTACTGGGCTATGGGGAAAGAGCAGGGGAGTGGGACTAATCGGAGAGTATTACTGGGCTATGGGGAAAGAGCAGGGGAGTGGGACTAATCGGAGAGTATTACTGGGCTATGGGGAAAGAGCAGGGGAGTGGGACTAATTGGAGAGTATTACTGGGCTATGGGGAAAGAGCAGGGGAGTGGGACTAATTGGAGAGTATTACTGGGCTATGGGGAAAGAGCAGGGGAGTGGGACTAATTGGAGAGTATTACTGGGCTATGGGGAAAGAGCAGGGGAGTGGGACTAATCGGAGAGTATTACTGGGCTATGGGGAAAGAGCAGGGGAGTGGGACTAATTGGAGAGTATTACTGGGCTATGGGGAAAGAGCAGGGGAGTGGGACTAATTGGAGAGTATTACTGGGCTATGGGGAAAGAGCAGGGAGTGGGACTAATTGGAGAGTATTACTGGGCTATGGGGAAAGAGCAGGGGAGTGGGACTAATTGGAGAGTATTACTGGGCTATGGGGAAAGAGCAGGGGAGTGGGACTAATTGGAGAGTATTACTGGGCTATGGGGAAAGAGCAGGGGAGTGGGACTAATTGGAGAGTATTACTGGGCTATGGGGAAAGAGCAGGGGAGTGGGACTAATTGGAGAGTATTACTGGGCTATGGGGAAAGAGCAGGGGAGTGGGACTAATCGGAGAGTATTACTGGGCTATGGGGAAAGAGCAGGGGAGTGGGACTAATCGGAGAGTATTACTGGGCTATGGGGAAAGAGCAGGGAGTGGGACTAATTGGAGAGTATTACTGGGCTATGGGGAAAGAGCAGGGGAGTGGGACTAATTGGAGAGTATTACTGGGCTATGGGGAAAGAGCAGGGAGTGGGACTAATTGGAGAGTATTACTGGGCTATGGGGAAAGAGCAGGGGAGTGGGACTAATCGGAGAGTATTACTGGGCTATGGGGAAAGAGCAGGGGAGTGGGACTAATCGGAGAGTATTACTGGGCTATGGGGAAAGAGCAGGGGAGTGGGACTAATTGGAGAGTATTACTGGGCTATGGGGAAAGAGCAGGGGAGTGGGACTAATTGGAGAGTATTACTGGGCTATGGGGAAAGAGCAGGGGAGTGGGACTAATTGGAGAGTATTACTGGGCTATGGGGAAAGAGCAGGGGAGTGGGACTAATCGGAGAGTATTACTGGGCTATGGGGAAAGAGCAGGGGAGTGGGACTAATCGGAGAGTATTACTGGGCTATGGGGAAAGAGCAGGGGAGTGGGACTAATTGGAGAGTATTACTGGGCTATGGGGAAAGAGCAGGGGAGTGGGACTAATTGGAGAGTATTACTGGGCTATGGGGAAAGAGCAGGGGAGTGGGACTAATTGGAGAGTATTACTGGGCTATGGGGAAAGAGCAGGGGAGTGGGACTAATCGGAGAGTATTACTGGGCTATGGGGAAAGAGCAGGGGAGTGGGACTAATTGGAGAGTATTACTGGGCTATGGGGAAAGAGCAGGGGAGTGGGACTAATTGGAGAGTATTACTGGGCTATGGGGAAAGAGCAGGGGAGTGGGACTAATTGGAGAGTATTACTGGGCTATGGGGAAAGAGCAGGGGAGTGGGACTAATTGGAGAGTATTACTGGGCTATGGGGAAAGAGCAGGGGAGTGGGACTAATTGGAGAGTATTACTGGGCTATGGGGAAAGAGCAGGGGAGTGGGACTAATCGGAGAGTATTACTGGGCTATGGGGAAAGAGCAGGGGAGTGGGACTAATTGGAGAGTATTACTGGGCTATGGGGAAAGAGCAGGGGAGTGGGACTAATTGGAGAGTATTACTGGGCTATGGGGAAAGAGCAGGGGAGTGGGACTAATCGGAGAGTATTACTGGGCTATGGGGAAAGAGCAGGGAGTGGGACTAATCGGAGAGTATTACTGGGCTATGGGGAAAGAGCAGGGGAGTGGGACTAATTGGAGAGTATTACTGGGCTATGGGGAAAGAGCAGGGGAGTGGGACTAATTGGAGAGTATTACTGGGCTATGGGGAAAGAGCAGGGGAGTGGGACTAATCGGAGAGTATTACTGGGCTATGGGGAAAGAGCAGGGGAGTGGGACTAATCGGAGAGTATTACTGGGCTATGGGGAAAGAGCAGGGGAGTGGGACTAATTGGAGAGTATTACTGGGCTATGGGGAAAGAGCAGGGGAGTGGGACTAATCGGAGAGTATTACTGGGCTATGGGGAAAGAGCAGGGGAGTGGGACTAATTGGAGAGTATTACTGGGCTATGGGGAAAGAGCAGGGGAGTGGGACTAATTGGAGAGTATTACTGGGCTATGGGGAAAGAGCAGGGGAGTGGGACTAATTGGAGAGTATTACTGGGCTATGGGGAAAGAGCAGGGGAGTGGGACTAATTGGAGAGTATTACTGGGCTATGGGGAAAGAGCAGGGGAGTGGGACTAATTGGAGAGTATTACTGGGCTATGGGGAAAGAGCAGGGGAGTGGGACTAATCGGAGAGTATTACTGGGCTATGGGGAAAGAGCAGGGGAGTGGGACTAATTGGAGAGTATTACTGGGCTATGGGGAAAGAGCAGGGGAGTGGGACTAATTGGAGAGTATTACTGGGCTATGGGGAAAGAGCAGGGGAGTGGGACTAATCGGAGAGTATTACTGGGCTATGGGGAAAGAGCAGGGGAGTGGGACTAATCGGAGAGTATTACTGGGCTATGGGGAAAGAGCAGGGGAGTGGGACTAATTGGAGAGTATTACTGGGCTATGGGGAAAGAGCAGGGGAGTGGGACTAATTGGAGAGTATTACTGGGCTATGGGGAAAGAGCAGGGGAGTGGGACTAATTGGAGAGTATTACTGGGCTATGGGGAAAGAGCAGGGGAGTGGGACTAATTGGAGAGTATTACTGGGCTATGGGGAAAGAGCAGGGGAGTGGGACTAATCGGAGAGTATTACTGGGCTATGGGGAAAGAGCAGGGGAGTGGGACTAATTGGAGAGTATTACTGGGCTATGGGGAAAGAGCAGGGGAGTGGGACTAATTGGAGAGTATTACTGGGCTATGGGGAAAGAGCAGGGGAGTGGGACTAATTGGAGAGTATTACTGGGCTATGGGGAAAGAGCAGGGGAGTGGGACTAATTGGAGAGTATTACTGGGCTATGGGGAAAGAGCAGGGGAGTGGGACTAATCGGAGAGTATTACTGGGCTATGGGGAAAGAGCAGGGAGTGGGACTAATTGGAGAGTATTACTGGGCTATGGGGAAAGAGCAGGGGAGTGGGACTAATCGGAGAGTATTACTGGGCTATGGGGAAAGAGCAGGGGAGTGGGACTAATCGGAGAGTATTACTGGGCTATGGGGAAAGAGCAGGGGAGTGGGACTAATTGGAGAGTATTACTGGGCTATGGGGAAAGAGCAGGGGAGTGGGACTAATTGGAGAGTATTACTGGGCTATGGGGAAAGAGCAGGGAGTGGGACTAATCGGAGAGTATTACTGGGCTATGGGGAAAGAGCAGGGGAGTGGGACTAATTGGAGAGTATTACTGGGCTATGGGGAAAGAGCAGGGGAGTGGGACTAATCGGAGAGTATTACTGGGCTATGGGGAAAGAGCAGGGGAGTGGGACTAATTGGAGAGTATTACTGGGCTATGGGGAAAGAGCAGGGAGTGGGACTAATCGGAGAGTATTACTGGGCTATGGGGAAAGAGCAGGGGAGTGGGACTAATCGGAGAGTATTACTGGGCTATGGGGAAAGAGCAGGGGAGTGGGACTAATCGGAGAGTATTACTGGGCTATGGGGAAAGAGCAGGGGAGTGGGACTAATCGGAGAGTATTACTGGGCTATGGGGAAAGAGCAGGGGAGTGGGACTAATTGGAGAGTATTACTGGGCTATGGGGAAAGAGCAGGGGAGTGGGACTAATCGGAGAGTATTACTGGGCTATGGGGAAAGAGCAGGGGAGTGGGACTAATTGGAGAGTATTACTGGGCTATGGGGAAAGAGCAGGGGAGTGGGACTAATCGGAGAGTATTACTGGGCTATGGGGAAAGAGCAGGGGAGTGGGACTAATTGGAGAGTATTACTGGGCTATGGGGAAAGAGCAGGGGAGTGGGACTAATTGGAGAGTATTACTGGGCTATGGGGAAAGAGCAGGGGAGTGGGACTAATTGGAGAGTATTACTGGGCTATGGGGAAAGAGCAGGGGAGTGGGACTAATTGGAGAGTATTACTGGGCTATGGGGAAAGAGCAGGGGAGTGGGACTAATCGGAGAGTATTACTGGGCTATGGGGAAAGAGCAGGGAGTGGGACTAATCGGAGAGTATTACTGGGCTATGGGGAAAGAGCAGGGGAGTGGGACTAATTGGAGAGTATTACTGGGCTATGGGGAAAGAGCAGGGGAGTGGGACTAATTGGAGAGTATTACTGGGCTATGGGGAAAGAGCAGGGGAGTGGGACTAATCGGAGAGTATTACTGGGCTATGGGGAAAGAGCAGGGAGTGGGACTAATTGGAGAGTATTACTGGGCTATGGGGAAAGAGCAGGGGAGTGGGACTAATCGGAGAGTATTACTGGGCTATGGGGAAAGAGCAGGGGAGTGGGACTAATTGGAGAGTATTACTGGGCTATGGGGAAAGAGCAGGGGAGTGGGACTAATCGGAGAGTATTACTGGGCTATGGGGAAAGAGCAGGGAGTGGGACTAATTGGAGAGTATTACTGGGCTATGGGGAAAGAGCAGGGGAGTGGGACTAATCGGAGAGTATTACTGGGCTATGGGGAAAGAGCAGGGGAGTGGGACTAATTGGAGAGTATTACTGGGCTATGGGGAAAGAGCAGGGGAGTGGGACTAATTGGAGAGTATTACTGGGCTATGGGGAAAGAGCAGGGGAGTGGGACTAATCGGAGAGTATTACTGGGCTATGGGGAAAGAGCAGGGGAGTGGGACTAATCGGAGAGTATTACTGGGCTATGGGGAAAGAGCAGGGGAGTGGGACTAATTGGAGAGTATTACTGGGCTATGGGGAAAGAGCAGGGGAGTGGGACTAATTGGAGAGTATTACTGGGCTATGGGGAAAGAGCAGGGGAGTGGGACTAATTGGAGAGTATTACTGGGCTATGGGGAAAGAGCAGGGGAGTGGGACTAATCGGAGAGTATTACTGGGCTATGGGGAAAGAGCAGGGGAGTGGGACTAATTGGAGAGTATTACTGGGCTATGGGGAAAGAGCAGGGGAGTGGGACTAATCGGAGAGTATTACTGGGCTATGGGGAAAGAGCAGGGGAGTGGGACTAATTGGAGAGTATTACTGGGCTATGGGGAAAGAGCAGGGGAGTGGGACTAATCGGAGAGTATTACTGGGCTATGGGGAAAGAGCAGGGGAGTGGGACTAATCGGAGAGTATTACTGGGCTATGGGGAAAGAGCAGGGGAGTGGGACTAATTGGAGAGTATTACTGGGCTATGGGGAAAGAGCAGGGGAGTGGGACTAATTGGAGAGTATTACTGGGCTATGGGGAAAGAGCAGGGGAGTGGGACTAATTGGAGAGTATTACTGGGCTATGGGGAAAGAGCAGGGGAGTGGGACTAATTGGAGAGTATTACTGGGCTATGGGGAAAGAGCAGGGGAGTGGGACTAATTGGAGAGTATTACTGGGCTATGGGGAAAGAGCAGGGGAGTGGGACTAATCGGAGAGTATTACTGGGCTATGGGGAAAGAGCAGGGGAGTGGGACTAATTGGAGAGTATTACTGGGCTATGGGGAAAGAGCAGGGGAGTGGGACTAATTGGAGAGTATTACTGGGCTATGGGGAAAGAGCAGGGAGTGGGACTAATCGGAGAGTATTACTGGGCTATGGGGAAAGAGCAGGGGAGTGGGACTAATTGGAGAGTATTACTGGGCTATGGGGAAAGAGCAGGGGAGTGGGACTAATTGGAGAGTATTACTGGGCTATGGGGAAAGAGCAGGGGAGTGGGACTAATCGGAGAGTATTACTGGGCTATGGGGAAAGAGCAGGGGAGTGGGACTAATTGGAGAGTATTACTGGGCTATGGGGAAAGAGCAGGGAGTGGGACTAATCGGAGAGTATTACTGGGCTATGGGGAAAGAGCAGGGGAGTGGGACTAATTGGAGAGTATTACTGGGCTATGGGGAAAGAGCAGGGGAGTGGGACTAATCGGAGAGTATTACTGGGCTATGGGGAAAGAGCAGGGGAGTGGGACTAATTGGAGAGTATTACTGGGCTATGGGGAAAGAGCAGGGGAGTGGGACTAATTGGAGAGTATTACTGGGCTATGGGGAAAGAGCAGGGGAGTGGGACTAATCGGAGAGTATTACTGGGCTATGGGGAAAGAGCAGGGGAGTGGGACTAATTGGAGAGTATTACTGGGCTATGGGGAAAGAGCAGGGGAGTGGGACTAATTGGAGAGTATTACTGGGCTATGGGGAAAGAGCAGGGGAGTGGGACTAATTGGAGAGTATTACTGGGCTATGGGGAAAGAGCAGGGGAGTGGGACTAATCGGAGAGTATTACTGGGCTATGGGGAAAGAGCAGGGGAGTGGGACTAATTGGAGAGTATTACTGGGCTATGGGGAAAGAGCAGGGGAGTGGGACTAATCGGAGAGTATTACTGGGCTATGGGGAAAGAGCAGGGGAGTGGGACTAATTGGAGAGTATTACTGGGCTATGGGGAAAGAGCAGGGGAGTGGGACTAATCGGAGAGTATTACTGGGCTATGGGGAAAGAGCAGGGGAGTGGGACTAATTGGAGAGTATTACTGGGCTATGGGGAAAGAGCAGGGGAGTGGGACTAATTGGAGAGTATTACTGGGCTATGGGGAAAGAGCAGGGAGTGGGACTAATCGGAGAGTATTACTGGGCTATGGGGAAAGAGCAGGGGAGTGGGACTAATTGGAGAGTATTACTGGGCTATGGGGAAAGAGCAGGGGAGTGGGACTAATTGGAGAGTATTACTGGGCTATGGGGAAAGAGCAGGGGAGTGGGACTAATTGGAGAGTATTACTGGGCTATGGGGAAAGAGCAGGGGAGTGGGACTAATTGGAGAGTATTACTGGGCTATGGGGAAAGAGCAGGGGAGTGGGACTAATCGGAGAGTATTACTGGGCTATGGGGAAAGAGCAGGGGAGTGGGACTAATTGGAGAGTATTACTGGGCTATGGGGAAAGAGCAGGGGAGTGGGACTAATCGGAGAGTATTACTGGGCTATGGGGAAAGAGCAGGGGAGTGGGACTAATTGGAGAGTATTACTGGGCTATGGGGAAAGAGCAGGGGAGTGGGACTAATTGGAGAGTATTACTGGGCTATGGGGAAAGAGCAGGGGAGTGGGACTAATTGGAGAGTATTACTGGGCTATGGGGAAAGAGCAGGGGAGTGGGACTAATCGGAGAGTATTACTGGGCTATGGGGAAAGAGCAGGGGAGTGGGACTAATTGGAGAGTATTACTGGGCTATGGGGAAAGAGCAGGGGAGTGGGACTAATTGGAGAGTATTACTGGGCTATGGGGAAAGAGCAGGGGAGTGGGACTAATTGGAGAGTATTACTGGGCTATGGGGAAAGAGCAGGGGAGTGGGACTAATCGGAGAGTATTACTGGGCTATGGGGAAAGAGCAGGGGAGTGGGACTAATTGGAGAGTATTACTGGGCTATGGGGAAAGAGCAGGGGAGTGGGACTAATTGGAGAGTATTACTGGGCTATGGGGAAAGAGCAGGGGAGTGGGACTAATTGGAGAGTATTACTGGGCTATGGGGAAAGAGCAGGGGAGTGGGACTAATTGGAGAGTATTACTGGGCTATGGGGAAAGAGCAGGGAGTGGGACTAATTGGAGAGTATTACTGGGCTATGGGGAAAGAGCAGGGGAGTGGGACTAATCGGAGAGTATTACTGGGCTATGGGGAAAGAGCAGGGGAGTGGGACTAATTGGAGAGTATTACTGGGCTATGGGGAAAGAGCAGGGGAGTGGGACTAATTGGAGAGTATTACTGGGCTATGGGGAAAGAGCAGGGGAGTGGGACTAATTGGAGAGTATTACTGGGCTATGGGGAAAGAGCAGGGGAGTGGGACTAATCGGAGAGTATTACTGGGCTATGGGGAAAGAGCAGGGAGTGGGACTAATTGGAGAGTATTACTGGGCTATGGGGAAAGAGCAGGGGAGTGGGACTAATTGGAGAGTATTACTGGGCTATGGGGAAAGAGCAGGGGAGTGGGACTAATTGGAGAGTATTACTGGGCTATGGGGAAAGAGCAGGGGAGTGGGACTAATTGGAGAGTATTACTGGGCTATGGGGAAAGAGCAGGGGAGTGGGACTAATCGGAGAGTATTACTGGGCTATGGGGAAAGAGCAGGGGAGTGGGACTAATTGGAGAGTATTACTGGGCTATGGGGAAAGAGCAGGGGAGTGGGACTAATCGGAGAGTATTACTGGGCTATGGGGAAAGAGCAGGGGAGTGGGACTAATTGGAGAGTATTACTGGGCTATGGGGAAAGAGCAGGGGAGTGGGACTAATCGGAGAGTATTACTGGGCTATGGGGAAAGAGCAGGGGAGTGGGACTAATCGGAGAGTATTACTGGGCTATGGGGAAAGAGCAGGGGAGTGGGACTAATTGGAGAGTATTACTGGGCTATGGGGAAAGAGCAGGGGAGTGGGACTAATCGGAGAGTATTACTGGGCTATGGGGAAAGAGCAGGGGAGTGGGACTAATTGGAGAGTATTACTGGGCTATGGGGAAAGAGCAGGGGAGTGGGACTAATTGGAGAGTATTACTGGGCTATGGGGAAAGAGCAGGGGAGTGGGACTAATCGGAGAGTATTACTGGGCTATGGGGAAAGAGCAGGGGAGTGGGACTAATCGGAGAGTATTACTGGGCTATGGGGAAAGAGCAGGGGAGTGGGACTAATTGGAGAGTATTACTGGGCTATGGGGAAAGAGCAGGGAGTGGGACTAATTGGAGAGTATTACTGGGCTATGGGGAAAGAGCAGGGGAGTGGGACTAATCGGAGAGTATTACTGGGCTATGGGGAAAGAGCAGGGGAGTGGGACTAATCGGAGAGTATTACTGGGCTATGGGGAAAGAGCAGGGAGTGGGACTAATCGGAGAGTATTACTGGGCTATGGGGAAAGAGCAGGGGAGTGGGACTAATTGGAGAGTATTACTGGGCTATGGGGAAAGAGCAGGGGAGTGGGACTAATTGGAGAGTATTACTGGGCTATGGGGAAAGAGCAGGGAGTGGGACTAATTGGAGAGTATTACTGGGCTATGGGGAAAGAGCAGGGGAGTGGGACTAATCGGAGAGTATTACTGGGCTATGGGGAAAGAGCAGGGGAGTGGGACTAATTGGAGAGTATTACTGGGCTATGGGGAAAGAGCAGGGGAGTGGGACTAATTGGAGAGTATTACTGGGCTATGGGGAAAGAGCAGGGAGTGGGACTAATTGGAGAGTATTACTGGGCTATGGGGAAAGAGCAGGGGAGTGGGACTAATTGGAGAGTATTACTGGGCTATGGGGAAAGAGCAGGGAGTGGGACTAATTGGAGAGTATTACTGGGCTATGGGGAAAGAGCAGGGGAGTGGGACTAATCGGAGAGTATTACTGGGCTATGGGGAAAGAGCAGGGGAGTGGGACTAATTGGAGAGTATTACTGGGCTATGGGGAAAGAGCAGGGGAGTGGGACTAATTGGAGAGTATTACTGGGCTATGGGGAAAGAGCAGGGGAGTGGGACTAATCGGAGAGTATTACTGGGCTATGGGGAAAGAGCAGGGGAGTGGGACTAATCGGAGAGTATTACTGGGCTATGGGGAAAGAGCAGGGGAGTGGGACTAATCGGAGAGTATTACTGGGCTATGGGGAAAGAGCAGGGGAGTGGGACTAATCGGAGAGTATTACTGGGCTATGGGGAAAGAGCAGGGGAGTGGGACTAATCGGAGAGTATTACTGGGCTATGGGGAAAGAGCAGGGGAGTGGGACTAATTGGAGAGTATTACTGGGCTATGGGGAAAGAGCAGGGGAGTGGGACTAATTGGAGAGTATTACTGGGCTATGGGGAAAGAGCAGGGGAGTGGGACTAATCGGAGAGTATTACTGGGCTATGGGGAAAGAGCAGGGGAGTGGGACTAATCGGAGAGTATTACTGGGCTATGGGGAAAGAGCAGGGGAGTGGGACTAATTGGAGAGTATTACTGGGCTATGGGGAAAGAGCAGGGGAGTGGGACTAATCGGAGAGTATTACTGGGCTATGGGGAAAGAGCAGGGGAGTGGGACTAATCGGAGAGTATTACTGGGCTATGGGGAAAGAGCAGGGGAGTGGGACTAATTGGAGAGTATTACTGGGCTATGGGGAAAGAGCAGGGGAGTGGGACTAATTGGAGAGTATTACTGGGCTATGGGGAAAGAGCAGGGGAGTGGGACTAATCGGAGAGTATTACTGGGCTATGGGGAAAGAGCAGGGGAGTGGGACTAATCGGAGAGTATTACTGGGCTATGGGGAAAGAGCAGGGGAGTGGGACTAATCGGAGAGTATTACTGGGCTATGGGGAAAGAGCAGGGGAGTGGGACTAATTGGAGAGTATTACTGGGCTATGGGGAAAGAGCAGGGGAGTGGGACTAATTGGAGAGTATTACTGGGCTATGGGGAAAGAGCAGGGGAGTGGGACTAATTGGAGAGTATTACTGGGCTATGGGGAAAGAGCAGGGGAGTGGGACTAATTGGAGAGTATTACTGGGCTATGGGGAAAGAGCAGGGGAGTGGGACTAATCGGAGAGTATTACTGGGCTATGGGGAAAGAGCAGGGGAGTGGGACTAATTGGAGAGTATTACTGGGCTATGGGGAAAGAGCAGGGGAGTGGGACTAATCGGAGAGTATTACTGGGCTATGGGGAAAGAGCAGGGGAGTGGGACTAATTGGAGAGTATTACTGGGCTATGGGGAAAGAGCAGGGGAGTGGGACTAATTGGAGAGTATTACTGGGCTATGGGGAAAGAGCAGGGAGTGGGACTAATTGGAGAGTATTACTGGGCTATGGGGAAAGAGCAGGGGAGTGGGACTAATCGGAGAGTATTACTGGGCTATGGGGAAAGAGCAGGGGAGTGGGACTAATCGGAGAGTATTACTGGGCTATGGGGAAAGAGCAGGGGAGTGGGACTAATTGGAGAGTATTACTGGGCTATGGGGAAAGAGCAGGGGAGTGGGACTAATCGGAGAGTATTACTGGGCTATGGGGAAAGAGCAGGGAGTGGGACTAATTGGAGAGTATTACTGGGCTATGGGGAAAGAGCAGGGGAGTGGGACTAATCGGAGAGTATTACTGGGCTATGGGGAAAGAGCAGGGGAGTGGGACTAATTGGAGAGTATTACTGGGCTATGGGGAAAGAGCAGGGGAGTGGGACTAATTGGAGAGTATTACTGGGCTATGGGGAAAGAGCAGGGAGTGGGACTAATTGGAGAGTATTACTGGGCTATGGGGAAAGAGCAGGGAGTGGGACTAATTGGAGAGTATTACTGGGCTATGGGGAAAGAGCAGGGGAGTGGGACTAATTGGAGAGTATTACTGGGCTATGGGGAAAGAGCAGGGGAGTGGGACTAATCGGAGAGTATTACTGGGCTATGGGGAAAGAGCAGGGGAGTGGGACTAATTGGAGAGTATTACTGGGCTATGGGGAAAGAGCAGGGGAGTGGGACTAATTGGAGAGTATTACTGGGCTATGGGGAAAGAGCAGGGAGTGGGACTAATTGGAGAGTATTACTGGGCTATGGGGAAAGAGCAGGGGAGTGGGACTAATTGGAGAGTATTACTGGGCTATGGGGAAAGAGCAGGGGAGTGGGACTAATTGGAGAGTATTACTGGGCTATGGGGAAAGAGCAGGGGAGTGGGACTAATTGGAGAGTATTACTGGGCTATGGGGAAAGAGCAGGGGAGTGGGACTAATCGGAGAGTATTACTGGGCTATGGGGAAAGAGCAGGGGAGTGGGACTAATTGGAGAGTATTACTGGGCTATGGGGAAAGAGCAGGGGAGTGGGACTAATTGGAGAGTATTACTGGGCTATGGGGAAAGAGCAGGGGAGTGGGACTAATTGGAGAGTATTACTGGGCTATGGGGAAAGAGCAGGGGAGTGGGACTAATTGGAGAGTATTACTGGGCTATGGGGAAAGAGCAGGGGAGTGGGACTAATCGGAGAGTATTACTGGGCTATGGGGAAAGAGCAGGGGAGTGGGACTAATCGGAGAGTATTACTGGGCTATGGGGAAAGAGCAGGGGAGTGGGACTAATTGGAGAGTATTACTGGGCTATGGGGAAAGAGCAGGGGAGTGGGACTAATTGGAGAGTATTACTGGGCTATGGGGAAAGAGCAGGGGAGTGGGACTAATCGGAGAGTATTACTGGGCTATGGGGAAAGAGCAGGGGAGTGGGACTAATTGGAGAGTATTACTGGGCTATGGGGAAAGAGCAGGGGAGTGGGACTAATTGGAGAGTATTACTGGGCTATGGGGAAAGAGCAGGGAGTGGGACTAATTGGAGAGTATTACTGGGCTATGGGGAAAGAGCAGGGGAGTGGGACTAATTGGAGAGTATTACTGGGCTATGGGGAAAGAGCAGGGGAGTGGGACTAATTGGAGAGTATTACTGGGCTATGGGGAAAGAGCAGGGAGTGGGACTAATTGGAGAGTATTACTGGGCTATGGGGAAAGAGCAGGGGAGTGGGACTAATTGGAGAGTATTACTGGGCTATGGGGAAAGAGCAGGGGAGTGGGACTAATCGGAGAGTATTACTGGGCTATGGGGAAAGAGCAGGGGAGTGGGACTAATTGGAGAGTATTACTGGGCTATGGGGAAAGAGCAGGGGAGTGGGACTAATCGGAGAGTATTACTGGGCTATGGGGAAAGAGCAGGGAGTGGGACTAATCGGAGAGTATTACTGGGCTATGGGGAAAGAGCAGGGGAGTGGGACTAATCGGAGAGTATTACTGGGCTATGGGGAAAGAGCAGGGGAGTGGGACTAATCGGAGAGTATTACTGGGCTATGGGGAAAGAGCAGGGGAGTGGGACTAATCGGAGAGTATTACTGGGCTATGGGGAAAGAGCAGGGGAGTGGGACTAATCGGAGAGTATTACTGGGCTATGGGGAAAGAGCAGGGGAGTGGGACTAATCGGAGAGTATTACTGGGCTATGGGGAAAGAGCAGGGGAGTGGGACTAATCGGAGAGTATTACTGGGCTATGGGGAAAGAGCAGGGGAGTGGGACTAATCGGAGAGTATTACTGGGCTATGGGGAAAGAGCAGGGAGTGGGACTAATTGGAGAGTATTACTGGGCTATGGGGAAAGAGCAGGGGAGTGGGACTAATTGGAGAGTATTACTGGGCTATGGGGAAAGAGCAGGGGAGTGGGACTAATCGGAGAGTATTACTGGGCTATGGGGAAAGAGCAGGGGAGTGGGACTAATCGGAGAGTATTACTGGGCTATGGGGAAAGAGCAGGGGAGTGGGACTAATCGGAGAGTATTACTGGGCTATGGGGAAAGAGCAGGGGAGTGGGACTAATCGGAGAGTATTACTGGGCTATGGGGAAAGAGCAGGGAGTGGGACTAATCGGAGAGTATTACTGGGCTATGGGGAAAGAGCAGGGGAGTGGGACTAATCGGAGAGTATTACTGGGCTATGGGGAAAGAGCAGGGGAGTGGGACTAATCGGAGAGTATTACTGGGCTATGGGGAAAGAGCAGGGAGTGGGACTAATTGGAGAGTATTACTGGGCTATGGGGAAAGAGCAGGGGAGTGGGACTAATTGGAGAGTATTACTGGGCTATGGGGAAAGAGCAGGGGAGTGGGACTAATTGGAGAGTATTACTGGGCTATGGGGAAAGAGCAGGGGAGTGGGACTAATCGGAGAGTATTACTGGGCTATGGGGAAAGAGCAGGGGAGTGGGACTAATTGGAGAGTATTACTGGGCTATGGGGAAAGAGCAGGGGAGTGGGACTAATCGGAGAGTATTACTGGGCTATGGGGAAAGAGCAGGGGAGTGGGACTAATTGGAGAGTATTACTGGGCTATGGGGAAAGAGCAGGGGAGTGGGACTAATTGGAGAGTATTACTGGGCTATGGGGAAAGAGCAGGGAGTGGGACTAATTGGAGAGTATTACTGGGCTATGGGGAAAGAGCAGGGGAGTGGGACTAATTGGAGAGTATTACTGGGCTATGGGGAAAGAGCAGGGGAGTGGGACTAATTGGAGAGTATTACTGGGCTATGGGGAAAGAGCAGGGGAGTGGGACTAATTGGAGAGTATTACTGGGCTATGGGGAAAGAGCAGGGGAGTGGGACTAATCGGAGAGTATTACTGGGCTATGGGGAAAGAGCAGGGGAGTGGGACTAATTGGAGAGTATTACTGGGCTATGGGGAAAGAGCAGGGGAGTGGGACTAATTGGAGAGTATTACTGGGCTATGGGGAAAGAGCAGGGGAGTGGGACTAATTGGAGAGTATTACTGGGCTATGGGGAAAGAGCAGGGGAGTGGGACTAATCGGAGAGTATTACTGGGCTATGGGGAAAGAGCAGGGGAGTGGGACTAATCGGAGAGTATTACTGGGCTATGGGGAAAGAGCAGGGAGTGGGACTAATCGGAGAGTATTACTGGGCTATGGGGAAAGAGCAGGGAGTGGGACTAATTGGAGAGTATTACTGGGCTATGGGGAAAGAGCAGGGGAGTGGGACTAATCGGAGAGTATTACTGGGCTATGGGGAAAGAGCAGGGAGTGGGACTAATTGGAGAGTATTACTGGGCTATGGGGAAAGAGCAGGGGAGTGGGACTAATTGGAGAGTATTACTGGGCTATGGGGAAAGAGCAGGGGAGTGGGACTAATCGGAGAGTATTACTGGGCTATGGGGAAAGAGCAGGGGAGTGGGACTAATCGGAGAGTATTACTGGGCTATGGGGAAAGAGCAGGGAGTGGGACTAATCGGAGAGTATTACTGGGCTATGGGGAAAGAGCAGGGGAGTGGGACTAATTGGAGAGTATTACTGGGCTATGGGGAAAGAGCAGGGGAGTGGGACTAATTGGAGAGTATTACTGGGCTATGGGGAAAGAGCAGGGGAGTGGGACTAATTGGAGAGTATTACTGGGCTATGGGGAAAGAGCAGGGAGTGGGACTAATTGGAGAGTATTACTGGGCTATGGGGAAAGAGCAGGGGAGTGGGACTAATCGGAGAGTATTACTGGGCTATGGGGAAAGAGCAGGGGAGTGGGACTAATTGGAGAGTATTACTGGGCTATGGGGAAAGAGCAGGGAGTGGGACTAATTGGAGAGTATTACTGGGCTATGGGGAAAGAGCAGGGGAGTGGGACTAATTGGAGAGTATTACTGGGCTATGGGGAAAGAGCAGGGGAGTGGGACTAATCGGAGAGTATTACTGGGCTATGGGGAAAGAGCAGGGGAGTGGGACTAATCGGAGAGTATTACTGGGCTATGGGGAAAGAGCAGGGAGTGGGACTAATCGGAGAGTATTACTGGGCTATGGGGAAAGAGCAGGGGAGTGGGACTAATTGGAGAGTATTACTGGGCTATGGGGAAAGAGCAGGGGAGTGGGACTAATCGGAGAGTATTACTGGGCTATGGGGAAAGAGCAGGGGAGTGGGACTAATCGGAGAGTATTACTGGGCTATGGGGAAAGAGCAGGGAGTGGGACTAATCGGAGAGTATTACTGGGCTATGGGGAAAGAGCAGGGGAGTGGGACTAATTGGAGAGTATTACTGGGCTATGGGGAAAGAGCAGGGGAGTGGGACTAATCGGAGAGTATTACTGGGCTATGGGGAAAGAGCAGGGAGTGGGACTAATTGGAGAGTATTACTGGGCTATGGGGAAAGAGCAGGGGAGTGGGACTAATCGGAGAGTATTACTGGGCTATGGGGAAAGAGCAGGGGAGTGGGACTAATCGGAGAGTATTACTGGGCTATGGGGAAAGAGCAGGGAGTGGGACTAATTGGAGAGTATTACTGGGCTATGGGGAAAGAGCAGGGGAGTGGGACTAATTGGAGAGTATTACTGGGCTATGGGGAAAGAGCAGGGGAGTGGGACTAATTGGAGAGTATTACTGGGCTATGGGGAAAGAGCAGGGGAGTGGGACTAATTGGAGAGTATTACTGGGCTATGGGGAAAGAGCAGGGAGTGGGACTAATTGGAGAGTATTACTGGGCTATGGGGAAAGAGCAGGGGAGTGGGACTAATCGGAGAGTATTACTGGGCTATGGGGAAAGAGCAGGGAGTGGGACTAATTGGAGAGTATTACTGGGCTATGGGGAAAGAGCAGGGGAGTGGGACTAATGGAGAGTATTACTGGGCTATGGGGAAAGAGCAGGGGAGTGGGACTAATTGGAGAGTATTACTGGGCTATGGGGAAAGAGCAGGGGAGTGGGACTAATTGGAGAGTATTACTGGGCTATGGGGAAAGAGCAGGGGAGTGGGACTAATCGGAGAGTATTACTGGGCTATGGGGAAAGAGCAGGGAGTGGGACTAATCGGAGAGTATTACTGGGCTATGGGGAAAGAGCAGGGAGTGGGACTAATCGGAGAGTATTACAGGGCTATGGGGAAAGAGCAGGGAGTGGGACTAATTGGAGAGTATTACTGGGCTATGGGGAAAGAGCAGGGGAGTGGGACTAATCGGAGAGTATTACTGGGCTATGGGGAAAGAGCAGGGAGTGGGACTAATTGGAGAGTATTACTGGGCTATGGGGAAAGAGCAGGGGAGTGGGACTAATTGGAGAGTATTACTGGGCTATGGGGAAAGAGCAGGGAGTGGGACTAATTGGAGAGTATTACTGGGCTATGGGGAAAGAGCAGGGGAGTGGGACTAATTGGAGAGTATTACTGGGCTATGGGGAAAGAGCAGGGGAGTGGGACTAATTGGAGAGTATTACTGGGCTATGGGGAAAGAGCAGGGGAGTGGGACTAATTGGAGAGTATTACTGGGCTATGGGGAAAGAGCAGGGGAGTGGGACTAATTGGAGAGTATTACTGGGCTATGGGGAAAGAGCAGGGGAGTGGGACTAATCGGAGAGTATTACTGGGCTATGGGGAAAGAGCAGGGGAGTGGGACTAATCGGAGAGTATTACTGGGCTATGGGGAAAGAGCAGGGGAGTGGGACTAATTGGAGAGTATTACTGGGCTATGGGGAAAGAGCAGGGGAGTGGGACTAATCGGAGAGTATTACTGGGCTATGGGGAAAGAGCAGGGAGTGGGACTAATTGGAGAGTATTACTGGGCTATGGGGAAAGAGCAGGGGAGTGGGACTAATCGGAGAGTATTACTGGGCTATGGGGAAAGAGCAGGGGAGTGGGACTAATCGGAGAGTATTACTGGGCTATGGGGAAAGAGCAGGGGAGTGGGACTAATCGGAGAGTATTACTGGGCTATGGGGAAAGAGCAGGGGAGTGGGACTAATCGGAGAGTATTACTGGGCTATGGGGAAAGAGCAGGGGAGTGGGACTAATTGGAGAGTATTACTGGGCTATGGGGAAAGAGCAGGGAGTGGGACTAATCGGAGAGTATTACTGGGCTATGGGGAAAGAGCAGGGGAGTGGGACTAATTGGAGAGTATTACTGGGCTATGGGGAAAGAGCAGGGGAGTGGGACTAATCGGAGAGTATTACTGGGCTATGGGGAAAGAGCAGGGGAGTGGGACTAATGGAGAGTATTACTGGGCTATGGGGAAAGAGCAGGGAGTGGGACTAATTGGAGAGTATTACTGGGCTATGGGGAAAGAGCAGGGGAGTGGGACTAATCGGAGAGTATTACTGGGCTATGGGGAAAGAGCAGGGAGTGGGACTAATCGGAGAGTATTACTGGGCTATGGGGAAAGAGCAGGGAGTGGGACTAATTGGAGAGTATTACTGGGCTATGGGGAAAGAGCAGGGGAGTGGGACTAATCGGAGAGTATTACTGGGCTATGGGGAAAGAGCAGGGAGTGGGACTAATTGGAGAGTATTACTGGGCTATGGGGAAAGAGCAGGGGAGTGGGACTAATTGGAGAGTATTACAGGGCTATGGGGAAAGAGCAGGGAGTGGGACTAATTGGAGAGTATTACTGGGCTATGGGGAAAGAGCAGGGGAGTGGGACTAATTGGAGAGTATTACTGGGCTATGGGGAAAGAGCAGGGGAGTGGGACTAATTGGAGAGTATTACTGGGCTATGGGGAAAGAGCAGGGAGTGGGACTAATTGGAGAGTATTACTGGGCTATGGGGAAAGAGCAGGGAGTGGGACTAATCGGAGAGTATTACTGGGCTATGGGGAAAGAGCAGGGGAGTGGGACTAATTGGAGAGTATTACTGGGCTATGGGGAAAGAGCAGGGGAGTGGGACTAATCGGAGAGTATTACTGGGCTATGGGGAAAGAGCAGGGGAGTGGGACTAATTGGAGAGTATTACTGGGCTATGGGGAAAGAGCAGGGGAGTGGGACTAATCGGAGAGTATTACTGGGCTATGGGGAAAGAGCAGGGGAGTGGGACTAATCGGAGAGTATTACTGGGCTATGGGGAAAGAGCAGGGGAGTGGGACTAATCGGAGAGTATTACTGGGCTATGGGGAAAGAGCAGGGGAGTGGGACTAATCGGAGAGTATTACTGGGCTATGGGGAAAGAGCAGGGGAGTGGGACTAATTGGAGAGTATTACTGGGCTATGGGGAAAGAGCAGGGAGTGGGACTAATTGGAGAGTATTACTGGGCTATGGGGAAAGAGCAGGGAGTGGGACTAATCGGAGAGTATTACTGGGCTATGGGGAAAGAGCAGGGGAGTGGGACTAATCGGAGAGTATTACAGGGCTATGGGGAAAGAGCAGGGAGTGGGACTAATTGGAGAGTATTACTGGGCTATGGGGAAAGAGCAGGGGAGTGGGACTAATTGGAGAGTATTACTGGGCTATGGGGAAAGAGCAGGGGAGTGGGACTAATCGGAGAGTATTACTGGGCTATGGGGAAAGAGCAGGGGAGTGGGACTAATCGGAGAGTATTACTGGGCTATGGGGAAAGAGCAGGGGAGTGGGACTAATCGGAGAGTATTACTGGGCTATGGGGAAAGAGCAGGGGAGTGGGACTAATCGGAGAGTATTACTGGGCTATGGGGAAAGAGCAGGGGAGTGGGACTAATCGGAGAGTATTACTGGGCTATGGGGAAAGAGCAGGGGAGTGGGACTAATCGGAGAGTATTACTGGGCTATGGGGAAAGAGCAGGGGAGTGGGACTAATCGGAGAGTATTACTGGGCTATGGGGAAAGAGCAGGGGAGTGGGACTAATCGGAGAGTATTACTGGGCTATGGGGAAAGAGCAGGGGAGTGGGACTAATCGGAGAGTATTACTGGGCTATGGGGAAAGAGCAGGGAGTGGGACTAATTGGAGAGTATTACTGGGCTATGGGGAAAGAGCAGGGGAGTGGGACTAATTGGAGAGTATTACTGGGCTATGGGGAAAGAGCAGGGGAGTGGGACTAATTGGAGAGTATTACTGGGCTATGGGGAAAGAGCAGGGGAGTGGGACTAATTGGAGAGTATTACTGGGCTATGGGGAAAGAGCAGGGGAGTGGGACTAATTGGAGAGTATTACTGGGCTATGGGGAAAGAGCAGGGAGTGGGACTAATCGGAGAGTATTACTGGGCTATGGGGAAAGAGCAGGGGAGTGGGACTAATCGGAGAGTATTACTGGGCTATGGGGAAAGAGCAGGGGAGTGGGACTAATTGGAGAGTATTACTGGGCTATGGGGAAAGAGCAGGGAGTGGGACTAATCGGAGAGTATTACTGGGCTATGGGGAAAGAGCAGGGGAGTGGGACTAATCGGAGAGTATTACTGGGCTATGGGGAAAGAGCAGGGAGTGGGACTAATTGGAGAGTATTACTGGGCTATGGGGAAAGAGCAGGGGAGTGGGACTAATTGGAGAGTATTACTGGGCTATGGGGAAAGAGCAGGGAGTGGGACTAATTGGAGAGTATTACTGGGCTATGGGGAAAGAGCAGGGGAGTGGGACTAATCGGAGAGTATTACTGGGCTATGGGGAAAGAGCAGGGGAGTGGGACTAATTGGAGAGTATTACTGGGCTATGGGGAAAGAGCAGGGAGTGGGACTAATTGGAGAGTATTACAGGGCTATGGGGAAAGAGCAGGGGAGTGGGACTAATCGGAGAGTATTACTGGGCTATGGGGAAAGAGCAGGGGAGTGGGACTAATCGGAGAGTATTACTGGGCTATGGGGAAAGAGCAGGGGAGTGGGACTAATCGGAGAGTATTACTGGGCTATGGGGAAAGAGCAGGGAGTGGGACTAATTGGAGAGTATTACTGGGCTATGGGGAAAGAGCAGGGGAGTGGGACTAATTGGAGAGTATTACTGGGCTATGGGGAAAGAGCAGGGAGTGGGACTAATCGGAGAGTATTACTGGGCTATGGGGAAAGAGCAGGGGAGTGGGACTAATTGGAGAGTATTACTGGGCTATGGGGAAAGAGCAGGGGAGTGGGACTAATCGGAGAGTATTACTGGGCTATGGGGAAAGAGCAGGGAGTGGGACTAATTGGAGAGTATTACTGGGCTATGGGGAAAGAGCAGGGAGTGGGACTAATCGGAGAGTATTACTGGGCTATGGGGAAAGAGCAGGGGAGTGGGACTAATCGGAGAGTATTACTGGGCTATGGGGAAAGAGCAGGGGAGTGGGACTAATCGGAGAGTATTACTGGGCTATGGGGAAAGAGCAGGGGAGTGGGACTAATCGGAGAGTATTACTGGGCTATGGGGAAAGAGCAGGGGAGTGGGACTAATCGGAGAGTATTACTGGGCTATGGGGAAAGAGCAGGGGAGTGGGACTAATCGGAGAGTATTACTGGGCTATGGGGAAAGAGCAGGGGAGTGGGACTAATCGTTGAGCTCTTTCAAAGAGCTGGCACAGGCACGATGGGCCGAATGGCCTCTTTCTGTGCTGTATCATTCTGTGATTCTATTTCTCTCACCACCTTGTGTCTCCTCTTTTGAAGTTTCTTTCTCTCTTTAATTCTCTCTTTCTCAGTCTTTCTGGGCTTCATAAATAGAGATATAGACTACAAAATTGGACAGAATACTGCAGCTGGGGACTAACCTGTGATTTATAAAGCTTTATCAATAATGTCCTTGCTTTAGTGTGAAAATAGTGGGCAAAATAAACAAGTATTTTCTCCCAGCAGAGCTTCTGTCCCTGCTGGAGAAGGTAATGAACCATCTATTTTGGTACAAGAACCTCCCTTAGTTGCGGTTACACTAAAAACCCTGGGAGTAATTTTCATCTTCAGGCCCGGGCAGTAATCCTGTCCCAGGATCAATGACCTGGAATCTGGTCAAGGGTCCGGGGCCTTATTTAAGGCCTCAATGGGGCTCACGGCAACTTTCAGCTTTCAGTCCTCTCCCACCCCTTTATTTTTACACTGGACCTCACTTCTGTTGTTATCACTTCCCGATGTTATTCTTAAAGCAGATTCCATTTACTCTCTTCTCACACTGCACACCCTCCTGGTTAGATTTACACCAACCGCGCATCTATTACACAGCAACATAGGAACAGGAGGAGGCCATTCAGCCCCTCGATCCTGTTCAGCCAATCAATGAGATCATGTTTAATCTGTATCAGGACTCCCTCTACCCTCCTGGGCTCCACATCCCTTAATCCCTTGGCTAGAAAAAAATCTCTCTCAGATTTAAAATTATTAATTGACCCAACTTCTACTGCTTTTTGTGGGAGAGAGTTCCACACTTCTACCACCCTTGGTGTGAGGAAGTGTTTCCTAACTTCTCCCCTGAATGACCTGGCTCTGATTTTAAGGTT
>JASTWF010000977.1:0-89000 GCA_030390025.1 Squalus acanthias | reverse complement strand
ATGTCCCCTTTTTCTAGAATCCCCCACCACCGACAAAGGTTTCTCTCTATCTGCCCTATCAATTCCTTTCAAAATCCTAAAAATCTCAATCAAATCACCCCTTACCCTTCTATATTCCGGAGAACACAAGCCTACCACACATCTAGAGTTATTGGACAAACAGAAAGACTTGCATTTGTACAACACGCTTCACAACCTCAGCACCTTTACAGCCAGTGAGGTATTATTGAAGTGTAGTCACTGCTGTATTGTAGGAAAAGCAGCAGATATTTTTCGCACAGCAAGATCCCACAAACAGCAATGAGATAATGACAAGATAATCTGTTTTTAGTGAAGTTGGGTGCGGGATAAATATTGGTTCAGGACACCGGGGAGAACTACCCTGCTCTTCCGCCAATAGTGGCCGTGGGATCTTTTCTATCCACCTGAAAGGGTAGACGGGGCCTCGGTTTAACACTTCTTCGGAAAGACAGCACCTCCGACAATGCAGCGCTCCCTCAGCACTGGCACCGAGAGTGTCGGCCTAGATTATGTGCTCAAGTCACTGGAGTGGGAATTGAAGCCACGATCTTCTGACTCTAGGGGCGAGAGTGCTACCACTGAGCCAAGGCACGATCCATTTCCTGGTCTCATTACACTAGACCGTGCCTGTGTTATTGCACTAACCCCACTCCATTCATACTGCAGTGGTCCTTGACTCTGTTATTAGATATTAGGCAAAGCATTTGCAGTTATAACAATAGGCCAAGATTAGCACGCACTATTATATGAGACCCTTTGTTTTGTTACACTAGATACTGCCTGTGTGATCATCACACTAGATCCAGCTTTGTGTTCAGTATTACACCAGAGTCTGCCTCTGGTATTATTGGATCAAGCACTGTCTTTGTTACTCTCACAGTGGGCCATGCGCTTGCTGTTATTACTCTGGACCCTGTCTCCACTCTTATTGTATGAGACCCTGTCTCTGGAATTGTTACACTAAACCCGGCCTCTTCTATTATTAGAAAATAACCTGCCTTGTTAATCCAGGTCTAGTGCACACCTCTATTATTATAACTCTAGACCTTGTCTCTGTTGTATTTAATACAGTATGTTTCTGGTGTTGTTAAAGTGACCCTGCTCCTGTTCGTCTTACACTATCACCTCTTTCAGTGATTATTGCACAAAACATTGTTTCTATTATTATTACACAAAGACTTGTTTCTGCTAGTTTTACCCGAGGCCCTGCCTCAGTTATTACTGCACGAGACCATTCCCAAAAATGTTGGAAGAGGTTGGGGAGGAAACAGTGAAGGTAGCAATCAAAAAAAGAAGAATGTGGAAACAGAAACAGTGCAAACTTCTCTGGAGAGCAGCAAGAGTTTCATTCCTTTCCAAACGGGGGAAATAATAAGTCAGAGAATTACAGATTTATTAACCTGATGTCAGGTATAGGTACAGTTTCATTTTTACCATCACTTGCACCAATCACCACACACTCGAGGTAATTATCAGGAGATTCTGTGTGATGCTGAGGTGATCACTGGACAATAAACCACAGAGACTGGTGGGGAGCTGCTCATTATCCTCGGTGTGATTTCATTCCCTTCCCAACTGAATACTGCGGACAGACAGGCTCACCATGGTAACGGACTGGTCATTGTGACATCACTTTCTAAACAAGAGCAGGCAAGAGAATGTGTTATCAATAAATGTTAAAGATATTAAACTATCTGCAGTTACAAAATAGTGAAAAATAATTGGTGAAGATAATCATTTATTTTTGTCGAATGTACAGGCAAATATTAAGAATGATGTATTATGCAAGTCAAGCGTAGGTCCCTTGCAGTCAGAATCAGGGAAATTTATAATGGGGAACAAAGAAATGGCAGACCAATTAAATACATACTTTGGTTCTGTCTTCACAAAGGAGGACACAAATAACCTCCCAGAGATGTCGGGGAACATAGGGTCTAATGAGAGGGAGGAATTGAATGAAATCAGTATTTGTAGGGAAATGGTGTTAGGGAAATTGACGGGATTGAAGGCCGATAAATCCCCAGGGCCTGATAATCTACATCCTAGGGTACTTAAGGAAGTGGCCCTAGAAATAGTAGATGCATTGCTGGTCATCTTTCAAAATTCTATAGACTCTGGAACAGTTCCCATGGATTGGAGGGTAGCTAATGTAACCCCACTATATAAAAAAGGTGGTAGAGAAAAAACGGGGAATTATAGACCGGTAAGCCTGACATCGGTAGTGGGCAAAATGCTGGAGTCCATTATAAAAGATGTAATAGCAAAGCACTTGGAAAACAGTGACAGGATCGGACAAAGTCAACATGGATTTACAAAAGGGAAATCATGCCTGACTAATCTACTGGAATTTTTTGAGGATGTAACTGGTAGAATAGATAAGGGAGAAACAGTGGATGTGGTGTATTTGGACTTTCAGAAGGCTTTCGACAAGGTCCCGCATAAAAGATTAGCGTGTAAAGTTAAAGCACTTGGGATTGGGGGTAAGGTACTGATTTGGATAGAGAACTGGTTGGCAGACAGGAAGCAAAGAGTTGGAATAAACGGGTCTTTTTCCGAGTGGCAGGCAGGGACTCGTGGGGTACCACAGGGATCGGTGCTAGGACCCCAGCTATTCACAATATATATTAATGATCCAGACGAGGGAACTAGATGTAATATCTCTAAGTTTGCAGACGACACAAAGCTGGGTGGGCGTGTGTGCTGTGAGGAGGATGCAGAGAAACTCCAGTATGATTTGGACAGGTTGGGTGATTGGGCAGATGCATGGCAGATGCAGTATAATGTGGATAAATGCGAGGTTATCCACTTTGGTGGAAAAACAGGAAGGCAGATTATTATCTGAACGGCAATAGATTGGGAAAAGGGGAAGTGCAACGAGATCTGGGAGTCCTTGTGCACCAGTCGCTGAAGGTAAGCATGCAGGTGCAGCAGGTGGTTAAGAAGGCAAATGGTATGTTGGCCTTCATAGCAAGAGGATTCGAGTACAGGAGCAAGGATGTCTTGCTGCAGTTGTACAGGGCCTTGGTGAGACCACACCTTGAGTATTGTGTGCAGTTTTGGTCGCCTTATCTGAGGAAGGATGTTCTTGCCATGGAGGGAGTGCAGCGAAGATTTACCAGACTGATACCTGGGATGGCAGGAATGACGTATGAAGAGAGATTGGGTCGATTAGGTTTATATTCGCTAGAGTTTAGAAGAATGAGTGGGGATCTCATTGAAACTTATAAAATTCTAACAGGACTAGACAGACTAGATGCAGAAAGGATGTTCCCGATGGCCGGGAGTGCAGAACCAGGGGTCACAGTCTAAGGATAAGGGGTAAGCCATTTAGGACTGAGATGAGGAGGAATTTCTTCACCCAGAGAGTGGTGAACCTGTGGAATTCTCTACCACAGAAGACAGTTGAGGCCAATTCATTAAATATATTCAAGAAGGAGATAGATATATTTCTTAAGGCTAAAGGGGTCAAGGGATATGGGGAGAAAGCAGGGACAGGGTACTGAATTTGGATGATCAGCCATGATCTCATTAAATGGCGGAGCAGGCTCGAGGGGCTGAATGGCCTACTCCTGCTCCTATCTTCTATGCTTCTATGCAGACACACACACACACAGATATACAGCAAATACATTCTCTACGCTCTTTTCAGTTGTTCCTCTTAACCAGATGTGAGTTAGTGAACACTGTGGACATTAGGACCCTGCGGCCGCCCAGCCGGCGGTGCTGTGAGGTCACGGTTCCAGGCTCTGTCACACAATCAGTGGAAGCTCAATAGAAAATACTGCAGGAAAACAATCCTTAACATTAAAAACTGTGAGCAATCGGCACAGGACAACACCAGTGTGAATTAGTAAACTTTAACACACAGAGTTTGCCACTAAGTGGTGCAAAGTTCAGTGCACTATTGCTCACCTTTAGTCCTGTCCCTCAATCCCAGTTCATCCCTGGGAGATTGTTCCAAGATTCACCCCATCCTTTCAACACAAATATTACCGACAAAATACCCGATCAATTAGAAATTACACACACCTTCTGATAGTTATTAACAAGACTAAACGTGCTTCTCAGTAAAAAATGATTTCTTCCTTCCACCCACGCAAATATATATCTTTACTTATATCAATATCTATCTATTCCTCTATCTATCATCTGACTGTCTATCTAACAGACGCATGGTCTAGTGTAATATAAACAAAGAAAGGGTCTAGTGTAATATAAAGAGAGACATGGTCTAGTGTAATATAAACAGAGACATGGTCTAGTGTAATATAAACAGAGACATGGTCTAGTGTAATATAAACAGAGACGGGGTCTAGTGTAATATAAACAGAGAAAGGGTCTAGTGTAATATAAAGAGAGACAGGGTCTAGTGTAATATAAACAGAGACAGGGTCTAGTGTAATATAAACAGAGACAGGGTCTAGTGTAATATAAACAGAGACAGGGTCTAGTGTAATATAAACAGAGACAGGGTCTAGTGTAATATAAACAGAGACAGGGTCTAGTGTAATATAAACAGAGACAGGGTCGAGTGTAATATAAACAGAGACAGGGTCTAGTGTAATATAAACAGAGACAGGGTCTAGTGTAATATAAACAGAGACAGGGTCGAGTGTAATATAAACAGAGACAGGGTCTCGTGTAATATAAACAGAGACAGGGTCTAGTGTAATATAAACAGAGACAGGGTCTAGTGTAATATAAACAGAGACAGGGTCCAGTGTAATATAAACAGAGACAGGGTCCAGTGTAAAATAAACAGAGACAGGGTCTAGTGTAATATAAACAGAGACAGGGTCTAGTGTAATATAAACAGAGACAGGGTCTAGTGTAATATAAACAGAGACAGGGTCTAGTGTAATATAAACAGAGACAGGGTCTAGTGTAATATAAACAGAGACAGGGTCTAGTGTAATATAAACAGAGACAGGGTCTAGTGTAATATAAACAGAGACATTGGCTAGTGTAATATAAACTGAGACAGGGTCTAGTGTAATATAAACAGAGACTGGGTCTAGTGTAATATGAACAGAGACAGGGTCGAGTAATATAAACAGAGACTGAGTCTAGTGTAATATAAACAGAGACAGGGTCTAGTGTAATATAAACTGACACAGGGTCGAGTGTAATATAAACAGAGACAGGGCCTAGTGTAATCTAAACAGAGACTGGGTCTAGTGTAATATAAACAGAGACAGGGTCTAGTGTAATATAAACAGAGACATTGGCTAGTGTAATATAAACTGAGACAGGGTCTAGTGTAATATAAACAGAGACTGGGTCTAGTGTAATATGAACAGAGACAGGGTCGAGTAATATAAACAGAGACTGAGTCTAGTGTAATATAAACAGAGACAGGGTCTAGTGTAATATAAACTGACACAGGGTCGAGTGTAATATAAACAGAGACAGGGTCTAGTGTAATATAAACAGAGACAGGGTCTAGTGTAATATAAACAGAGACAGGGTCTAGTGTAATATAAACAGAGACAGGGTCTAGTGTAATATAAACAGAGACAGGGTCTAGTGTAATATAAACAGAGACAGGGTCTAGTGTAATATAAACAGAGACAGGGTCTAGTGTAATATAAACAGAGACAGGGTCTAGTGTAATATAAACAGAGACAGGGTCTAGTGTAATATAAACAGAGACAGGGTCTAGTGTAATATAAACAGAGACAGGGTCTAGTGTAATATAAACAGAGACAGGGTCTAGTGTAATATAAACAGAGACAGGGTCTAGTGTAATATAAACAGAGACAGGGTCTAGTGTAATATAAACAGAGACAGGGTCTAGTGTAATATAAACAGAGACAGGGTCTAGTGTAATATAAACAGAGACAGGGTCTAGTGTAATATAAACAGAGACAGGGTCTAGTGTAATATAAACAGAGACAGGGTCCAGTGTAATATAAACAGAGACAGGGTCTAGTGTAATATAAACAGAGACAGGGTCTAGTGTAATATAAACAGAGACAGGGTCGAGTGTAATATAAACAGAGACAGGGTCGAGTGTAATATAAACAGAGACAGGGTCTAGTGTAATATAAACAGAGACAGGGTCTAGTGTAATATAAACAGAGACAGGGTCTAGTGTAATATAAACAGAGACAGGGTCTAGTGTAATATAAACAGAGACAGGGTCCAGTGTAACATAAACAGTGATGGTAGCAGAGTGGTAATGTCACTGGGCCAGTAATCCAGAGGCCTGGACTAATGATCCAGAGACGTGAGTTCAAATCCCACCGTGGTGCTGGGGAATTTAAATTCAGTTAATTAAATAAATCTGGAATAAATAGCAATGGTAACCATGAAACTATTGGATTGTCGTAAAAACCCATCTGGTTCACTAATGTTCCTTTAGGGAAGGAAATCTGCCGTCCTTACCTGGTCTGGCCTATCGGTGACTCCAGACCCACAGCAATGTGGTTGACTCTTAACTGCCCTCTGAAATGGCCCAGCGAGTCACTCAGTTGTAACAAACTGCTACGAAACAAAATAATAAGAATGAAACCGGACAGATTACCCGGCATCGACCTCGGCACCGGCTACGGCAAAAGCCCAGTCAACCCTGCAAAGTCCTCCTCACCAACATCTGGGGACTTGTGCCAAAATTGGGAGAGCTGTCCCACAGACATAGTCATACTCACAGAATCATACCTTTCAACCAATGTCCTCCATCACCATCCCTGGATATGTTCTGTCCCACTGGCAGGACAGACCCACCAGGGGTGGTGGCACAGTGGTGTACAGTCGGGAGGGAGTGGCCCTGGGAGTCCTCAACATTGGCTCCGGACCCCATGAAGTCTCATGGCTTCAGGTCAAGCATGGGCAAGGAAACCTCCCGCTGATTACCACCTACCGCCCTCCCTCAGCTGATGAATCAGTACTCCTCCATGTTAAACACCACTTGGAAGAAGCACTGAGAGTAGCAAGGGCACAGAATGCCCTCTGAGTGGGGGACTTCAATATCCATCACTAAGACTGCCTCGGTAGCACCACTACTGACCGAGCTGGCCGAGGCCTGAAGGATATAACTGCCAGTCTGGGCCTGCGACAGGTGGTGAATGAACCAACAAGAGGGAAAAACCTACTTGACCTTGTCCTCACCAATCTACCTGTCGCAGATGCATCTGTCCATGACAGTATTGGTAGCAGTGACCACCGCACAGTCATTGTGGAGACGAAGTCCCGTCTTCACACTGAGGACACCCTCCATCGTGTTGTGTGGCACTACCACCGTGCTAAATGGGATAGATTCAGAACAGATCTAGCAGCTCAAAACTGGGCATCCATGAGGCGCTCTGGGCCATCAGCAGCAGCAGAATTATATTCCACCACAATCTGTAACCTCATGGCCTGGCATATCCCTCACTCTACCATTGCCATCAAGCCAGGGGACCAACCCTGGTTCAACGAGGAGTGCAGAAGAGCATGCCAGGAGCAGCACCAGGCGTACCTACAAATGAGGTGCCAACCTGGAGAAGCTGCAACACAGGACTACATGCATGCTAAAAAGCGGAAACAGCATTCTGTAGACAAGGCTAAGCAATCCCACAATCAACGGATCAGATCAAAGCTCTGCAGTCCTGCCACATCCAGTCGTGAACTAACGGGAGGAGGAGGCTCCAAGAATATCCCCATCCTCAATGATGGTGGAGCCCAGCACGTCAGTGCAAAAGACAAGGCTGAAGTGTTTGCAACCTACTTCAGCCAGAAGTGCCGAGTGGAAGATCCATATCGGCCTACCCCCGAGGTCCCCACCATCACAGAAGCCATTCTTCAGCAAATTCGATTCACTCCACGAGATATCAAGAAACGGCAGAGCGCACTGGATACAGCAAAGGCTATGGGCCCCGACAACATCCCAGTTGTCGTGCTGAAGACTTGCGTTCCAGAATTAGCCGTGCCTCTAGCCAAGCTGTTCCAGTACAGATGCAACACTGGCATCTATCCGACAATGTAGAAAACTGCCCAGGTATGTCCTGTCCACAAAACGCAGGACAAATTCAACCCGGTCAATTACCGCCCCATCAGTCTACTCTCAATCATCAGCAAAGTGATGGAAGGTGACATCGACAGTGCTATCAAGCGGCACTTACTCACCAATAACCTGCTCACTGATGCCCAGTTTGGGTTCCCGACCTCATTACAGCCTTGGTCCAAACATGGACAAAGGAGCTGAATTCCAGAGGTGAGGAGGGAGTGACTGCCCTTGACATCAAGGCAGCATTTGACCGAGTGTGGCATCAAGGAGCACTAGTAAAACTGAAGTCAATGGGAATCAGGGGGAAAATGCTCCACTGGCTGGAGTCATACCTAGCACAAAGGAAGATGGCTGTGGTGGTTGAAGGTCAATCATCACAGCCCCAGGACATCACTGCAGGAGTTCCTCAGGGCAGTGTCCTCGGCCCAACCATCTTCAACTGCTTCATCAATGACCTTCCCTCCAACATAAAGTCAGAAATGGGGATGTTTGCTGATGACTGCACAGTGTTCAGCGCCATTAGCAACTCCTCAGATAATGAAGCAGTCCATGCCCGCATGCAACAAGACCTGGACGACGTTCAGGCTTAGGCTGATAACTGGCAGGTAACATTCGCGCCACAGAAGTACCAGGCAATTACTATCTCCAACAAGCGAGAGTCTAACCACCTCCCCTTGACATTCAATGGCATTACGGTGGCATAGTGGTTAGCACTGGTGCCTCACAGCGCCAGAGACCCGGGTTCGAATCTGACCTCGGGTGACTGTCTGTGTGGAGTTTGCACATTCTCCCCGTGTCTGCGTGGGTTTCCTCCGGGTGCTCCGGTTTCCTCCCACAGTCCAAAAATGTGTGGGTTAGGTTGATTTGGCTATGATAAATTGACCCTTAGTGTTAGGGGGGATTAAATATGGGGATAGGATGGGATATGTTAGGGGGAATTAAATACGTGGGGTTACGGGGGTAGGGTGGGATATGTGTACTGTGGGGATTAAAGTAGGGACAGGGTACTGGATTTGGATGATCAGCCATGATCGTATTGAATGGCGGAGCAGGCTCGACGGGCCGAATGGCCTACTCCTGCTCCTAGATTCTATGTTTCTATGTTTCTATTACCATCGCCGAATCCCACTATCAACATCCTGGGGGTCACCATTAACCAGAAACTTAACTGGACCAGCCACATCTTAGCAGGTTCCTCTAATGAGGCCATACGGGTAGAACTTAAAAACAAAAAGGGGGCAAGCACTTTGCTGGGAGTGTACTACAGACCCCCAAACAGTCAGGGGGAGATAGAGGAACAGATATGTAGGCAAATCTCAGAGAAGTGTAGAAATAATAGGGTAATAATAGTCGGGGATTTCAACTTCCCCAATATTAACTGGGATAGTCAGAGTGTGAAAGGCTTAGAGGGTGCGGAATTCTTAAAGTGCATCCAGGAGAGCTTTTTGAGCCAGCATGTAGAAAGTCCTACAAGAGAGGGGGCGGTACTGGAACTAATTCTAGGGAATGTAGCCGGGCAAGTGGTAGAAGTGTCAGTAGGAGAGCATTTTGGTGACAGTGACCATAATTCGGTGAGATTTAAGGTAGTCATGGAAAAGGACAAAGATGGATCGGAGATAAAGGTTCTAAATTGGGGGAAGGCCGATTTTAATATGATAAGGCAGGATCTGGCCAAAGTGGACTGGGATCAGCTACTTGAAGGAAATCCACATCAGAGCAGTGGGAGTCTTTCAGAAAGGAAATAGAGAGAGTACAACGCCAACATGTTCCCGTAAAGGTCAAGGGTGGGACCAACAAGCCCAGGGAACCCTGGATGTCAAGGGATATACGAGAATGGATTAGGAAAAAAAGGGATGCTTTTGGCAGATACAAAGGACTAAAAACAGTGGAAGCCCTAGAGGCGTATAGAAAGTGCTGGGGGGTACTTAAAATATAAATTAGGAGAGTGAAGAGGGGGCATGAAATAACACTGGCGGGCAAAATAAAGGGAAAGATGTTTTATAAGTAGATTAAGGGCAAGAGGATAACCAGACTGCTCCTGGGCCTGGCTAAGAAAGCCATTAATTGGTCCAGGCAGCGGGCGGTCGAGGGGGTCGTTCGGCCCGATTGCCTGCCTCTCTTCCGCGGCCATGTTCGCGCCCGGGTGGCCCTGGAGATGGAGCACGCGGTGTCCGCCGGCACGCTTGAGTTTTTCCGCGACCGGTGGGCGCCGCGGGGGCTGGAGTGCATCGTCACCCCGGACTACCAAATTTTAATTTGATTTGTTAAGTTTCCTTTAAAGTTTTATTTAGTTACAGATAATTGATTGGTTTATCAAAATGAGGAAGAGGATAACCAGGGAAAGAGTAGGGCCTATTAGGGACTAAAGTGGCAATCTGTGTGTAGAGCCAGAAGATGTAGATGGGGTTTTAAATGAATATTTTGCATCTGTGTTCACTATGGAGAAGGACGATGTAGGCATAGAAATCAGGCAGGGGGATTGTGATATACTTGAACAAATTAGCATTGAGAGGGAGGAGGTACTAACGGTTTTAGCGTGCTTAAAAGTGGATAAATCCCCAGGCCCAGACGAGATGTATCCCAGGCTGCTGTGTGAGGCAAGGGAGGAGATTGCAGGGGCTCTGACACAAATTTTCAGAACCTCTCTGGCCACAGGGGAGGTCAAAATTGAGAGGTCGCACAACACCAGGTTATAGTCCAACAGTTTTATTTGAAATCACAAGCTTTCGGAGCTTACCACTCCTTCGTCGGGTGAAGTAAAAACATCTCCGCATCATGACCACAGGGGAGGTGCCAGAGGACTGGAGGACAGCTAACGTAGTACCATTATTCAAGAAGGGTAGCAGGGATAAACCAGGGAATTACAAGCCAGTGAGCCTAACATCAGTGGTAGGGAAATTATTGGAAAAAATTCTGAGGGACAGAATTAGTCTCCACTTGGAGAGGCAAGGATTAATCAAGGATAGTCAGCATGGCTTTGTCAGGGGGAGATCATGTCTAACCAATTTGTTTGAATTTTTCGAGGGGGTGACTAGGTGTGTGGATGAGGGCAGTGCAGTTGATGTGGTCTACATGGACTTCAGTAAGGCTTTTGACAAAGTCCCGCATGGGAGACATGTCAAGAAGGTAAGAGCCATGGGATCCAGGGCAACTTGGCACATTGGATCCAAAATTGGCTTAGTGGCAGGAGGCAGAGTGTGATGGTCGAAGGTTGTTTTTGTGACTGGAAGCCTGTGTCCAGTGGTGTACCACAGGGATCGGTGCTGGGTCTTTTGCTGTTTGTAGTGTACATTAATGATTTAGATATGAATGTAGGAGGTATGATCAGTAAGCTTGCAGATGACACGAAAATTGGTGGGGTGGTAAATAGCGAGGAGGGAAGCC
Organism: Squalus acanthias; assembly: GCA_030390025.1. NCBI lineage: Eukaryota > Metazoa > Chordata > Chondrichthyes > Squaliformes > Squalidae > Squalus > Squalus acanthias. The sequence continues at coordinate 77,608 of JASTWF010000977.1, read as the reverse complement.
TCAGGCTACAGGACGATATAGACGGGTTGGTCAGATGGGCAGAACAGTGGCAAATCGAATTTAACCCTGAAAAGTGTGAGGTGATGCATTTTGGGAGGACTAACAAGGCAAGGGAATACATAATGAATGGTAGGACCCTAGGAAGGACAGAGGATCAGAGGGACCTTGGCGTGCATGTACATAGATCCCTGAAGGCAGCTGGACAGGTAGATAAGGTGGTTAAAAAGGCATATGGGATACTTATATTCTATGCCTCGGCTAATGAAGGCAAGAGCAGGGAGGTTATGATGGAGCTGTACAAAACGCTAGTTAGGCCACAGCAGGAATACTGTGTGCAGTTCTGGTCGCCACACTATAGGAATAATGTGATTGCATTGGAGAGGATGCAGAGGAGATTCACCAGGATGTTACCTGGGCTGCAGCGCTTCAGCTATGAAGAGAGACTGGACAGGCTGGGGTTGTTTTCCTTAGAGCAGAGAAGGCTGAGGGGGGACCTGACTGAGGTGTACAAAATTATATGGGGCATAGATAGGGTCGATAGAAAGGAACTTTTCCCCTTAGTAGAGGGGTCAGTAACCAGGGGGCATAGTTTCAAGGTAAGGGGCAGGAGGTTTAGAGGGGATTTGAGGAAAAACTTTTTCACCCAGAGGGTGGTTGGAATCTGGAACTCACTGCCTGAAAGGGTGGTAGAGGCAGGAACCCTCACAACATTCAAGAAGCATTTAGATGAGCACTTGAAATGCCATAGCATACAAGGCTACGGACCAAGTGCTGGAAAATGAGATTAGAATAGACAGGGCTTGATGGCCGGTGCGGACACGATGGACCTCTTTCTGTGCTGTATAACTCTATAACTCTATGACTCTATGACATAAATACTGTGGCAACAAGAGCAGGTCAGAGGCTGGGTATTCTGCGGCGAGTGTCTCACCTCCTGACTCCCCAAAGCCTTTCCACCATCTACAAGGCACGTCAGGAGTGTGATTGAATGCTCTCCACTTGCCTGGATGAGTGCAGCTCCAACAACACTCAAGAAGCTCGACACCATCCAGGACAAAGCAGCCCGCTTGATTGGCACCCAATCTACCACCTTAAACATTCACTCCCTCCACCACCAGCGTACCGTGGCTGCAGTGTGTACCATCTACAAGATGCACTGCAGCAACTCACCAAGGCTTCTTCAGCAGCACCTCCCAAACCCGCAACCTGTTCCACCTAGAAGGACAAGGGCAGCAGGCACATGGGAACACCACCACCTCCAAATTCCCCTCCAAGTCACACACCATCCTGACTTAGAAGTATATCGCTGATCCTTCATCGTCACTGGGTCAAAATCCTGGAACTCCCTACCTAACAGCACTGTGGGAGTACCTTCACCACACGGACTGCAGCGGTTCCAGAAGGCGGCTCACCACCACCTTCTCAAGGGCAACTAGGGATGGGCAATAAATGCTGGCATTGCCAGCGACGCCCTGATCCTATAAACAAATTTAAAAAAGACAGGGTCCAGTGTAATATAAAGAGAGACAGGGCCTAGTGTAATATAAACAGAGACAGGGTCCAGTGTAATATAAACAGAGTCAGAGTCTAGTGTAATATACACAGAGACAGGGTCTAGTGTAATATACACAGAGACAGGGTCTAGTGTAATATAAACAGAGACAGGGTCCAGTGTAATATAAACAGAGACAGAGTCTAGTGTAATATACACAGAGACAGGGTCTAGTGTAATATACACAGAGACAGGGTCTAGTGTAATATAAAGAGAGACAGGGTCTAGTGTAATATAAACAGAGACAGGGTCTAGTGTAATATAAACAGAGACAGGGTCTAGTGTAATATTAACAGAGACATGGTCTAGTGTAATATAAACAGAGACAGGGTCAACAGTAATATAAACAGAGAGAGGGTCTAGTGTAATATGAACAGAGACAGGGTCTCCTGTAATATAAACAGAGACAGGGTCTAGTGTAATATAAACAGAGACAGGGTCGAGTGTAATATAAACAGAGACTGGGTCTAGTGTAATATAAATAGAGACAGGGTCTAGTGTAATATAAACAGAGACAGGGTCGAGTGAAATATAAACAGAGACAGGGCCTAATTTAATATAGACAGAGACAGGGTCTAGTGTAATATAAACAGAGACAGGGTCTAGTGTAATATAAACAGAGACAGGGTCTGGTGTAATATAAACAGAGACAGGGTCTAGTGTAATATAAACAGAGACAGGGTCTAGTGTAATATAAACAGAGACAGGGTCTAGTGTAATATAAACAGAGACAGGGTCGAGTGTAATATAAACAGAGACAGGGTCGAGTGTAATATAAACAGAGACAGGGTCGAGTGTAATATAAACAGAGACAGGGTCCAGTGTAATATAAAGAGAGACAGAGTCTAGTTTAATATAGACAGAGACAGGGTCTAGTGTAATATAAACAGAGACAGGGTCTAGTGTAATATAAACAGAGACAGGGTCTAGTGTAATATAAGCAGAGAGAGGTTCGAGTGTAATATAAACAGAGACAGTGTATAGTGTAATATAAACAGAGACATGGTCTAGTGTAATATAAACAGAGACAGGGTCGAGTGTAATATAAACAGAGACAGGGTCTAGTGTAATATAAACAGAGACAGGGTCTAGTGTAAAATAAACAGAGACAGGGCCTAGTGTAATATAAACAGAGACAGGGTCGAGTGTAATATAAACAGAGACAGGGTCTAGTGTAAATTAAACAGAGACAGGGTCTAGTGTAAATTAAACAGAGACAGGGTCTAGTGTAATACAAACAGACAGGGTCTAGTGTAATATAAACAGAGACAGGGTCTCGTGTAATATAAACAGAGACAGGGTCTCGTGTAATATAAACAGAGACAGGGTCTCGTGTAATATAAACAGAGACAGGGTCTCGTGTAATATAAACAGAGACAGGGTCTCGTGTAATATAAAGAGACAGGGTCTAGAAACATAGAAACATAGAAAATAGGTACAGGAGTAGACCATTCGGTCCTTCGAGCCTGCACCGCCATTCAATGCGTTCATGGCTGAACATGCTACCTCAGTACCCCATTCCTGCTTTCTCGCCATACCCCTTGATCCCCCTAGTTGTGAGTGTTATATCTAACTCCCTTTTGAATATATTTAGCGAACTGGCCTCAACAACCTTCTGTGGAAGAGAATTCCATAGATTCACCACTCTCTGGGTGAAGAAGTTCCTCCTCAGCTCAGTCTTAAATGGCTTCCCCTTAATCCTTAGACTGTGACCCCTGGTTCTAGTTTTCCCTAACATTGGGAACATTCTGCCCGCATCTAATTTGTCTAAACCAGTCAGGATTTTAAATGTCTCTATAAGATCCCCCCTCATTCTTCTGAACTCCAGAGGATACAAGTTCAGTTGACCCAATCTTTCTTGATATATCAGTCCGGCCATCCCAGGAATCAATCTAGTGAACCTTCGCTGCACTCCCTCAATAGCAAGAATGTCCTTCCTTAAGTTAGGAGACCAAAACTGCGCACAATACTCCAGGTGTGGCCTCACCAAGGCCCTGTACAACTGCAGCATCACCTCCCTACTCCTGTACTCAAATCCCCTTGCTATGAAGGCCATCATTCCGTTTGCTTTCTTGACTGCCTGCTGCACTTGCATTCCCACCTTCAGTGACTGATGTACCATGACGCCCAGGTCTCGTTGCACCTCCCCTTTCCCTAATCTGCCACCATTCAGGTAATAGTCCGCCTCTCTATTTTTACCACCAAAGTGGATAACCTCACATTTATCCACATTGTACTTCATCTGCCATACATTTGCCCATTCACCCAACCTGTCCAAGTCACTCTGTAGCCTCCTAGCATCCTCCTCATTGTTCACACTGCCTCCCAATTTAGTGTCATCCGCAAATTTGGAGATATTACATTTAATCCCTTCGTCCAAATCATTAATATATAATGTAAACAGCTGGGGTCCCAGCACCGAACCCTGCGGTACCCCGCTGGTCACTGCCTGCCATTCTGAAAAGTACCCATTTACTCCTACTCTTTGTTTCCTGTGTGCCAACCAGTTCTCAATCCACGTCAACACATTACCCCCAATCCCATGTGCTTTAACTTTGCTCACCAATCTCTTGTGTGGGACCTTGTCGAAGGCCTTCTGAAAGTCCAAATACACCACATCTACTGGTTCCCCCCTGTCCACCCTATTGGAAACATCCTCAAAAAATTCCAGAAGATTTGTCAAGCATGATTTCCCTTTCACAAATCCATGCTGACTTGGACCTATCATGTCGCCACTTTCCAAATGGTCTGTTATGACATCTTTAATAATTGCTTCCATCATTTTACCCACGACCGATGTCAGGCTGACCGGTCTATAATTCCCTGCTTTCTCCCTCCCTCCTTTTTTAAAAAGAGGGGTTACATTGGCCACCCTCCACTCCATCGGAACTGATCCAGAGTCTAAGGAATGTTGGAAAATGATCGTCAATGCATCCACTATTTCCAAGGCCACCTCCTTAAGTACTCTGGGATGCAGACCATCAGGCCCCGGGGATTTTTCAGCCTTCAGTCCCATCAATTTCCCCAATACCTTTTCCCGACTAATAAGGATTTCCCTCAGCTCCTCCCTCTTACCAGATCCTCTGACCTCTTTTATTTCCGGCAGGTTGTGTGTGTCCTCCACAGTAAACACCGAACCAAAGTACTTGTTCAATTGATCTGCCATTTCCTTGTTCCCCATTACGACTTGCCCTGTTTCCGACTGCAGGGGACCTACGTTTGTTTTTACTAACCTCTTTCTTTTTACATATTTATAGAAGCTTTTGCAGTCCATTTTAATGTTCTCTGCAAGCTTCCTTTCATATTTTATTTTCCCTGCCCTAATCAAACCCTTCGTCCTCCTTTGCTGAGTTTTGAAGTTCTCCCAGTCCCCGGGTTTGCTGCTACTTCTGGCCAATTTGTATGCAACTTCCTTGGTTTTAATACTATCCCTGATTTCCCTTGTTAGCCATGGTTGAGCCACCTTCCCTTTTTTATTTTTACGCCAGACCGGGATGTACAATTGTTGTAGTTCATCCATGCGATCTCTAAATGTCTGCCATTGCCCTTCCACTGATAGCCCCTTAAATATCGCTTGCCAATTTAACCTCGCCAATTCACGCCTCATACCATCAAAGTTGCCCTTATTTAAGTTCTGGACCATGGTCTCTGACTTAACTGTTTCCTTCTCCATCCTAATGTAGAACTCCACCATACTATGGTCACTCTTCCCCAGGGGGCCTCGTACCACAAGATTGCTGATTAGTCCTTCCTCATTACACAACACCCAGTCCAGGATGGCCTCCCCTCGAGTTGGTTCCTCAACATATTGGTTTAGGAAACCATCCCTTAAACACTCCAGGAAATCCTCCTCCACCGTATTGCTTCCAGTTTGAGTAGCCCAATCTATATGCATATTAAAGTCACCCATGATAACTGCCGTGCCTTTTTTGCACGCACCTCTGATTTCCTGTTTCATACCCTCCCTCACCTCACCACTGCTGTTTGGAGGTCTGTACACAACTCCCACTAACGTTTTCTGCCCTTTGGTGTTCTGCAGCTCAACCCATATTGATTCCACATCCTCCAAGCTGATGTCCTTCCTAGCTATTGCATTAATCTCCTCTTTAACCAGCAATGCTACCCCACCCCCTTTTCCTTTTATTCTATCCTTTCTGAATGTTGAATACCCCTGGATGTTCAGTTCCCAGCCTTGATTGTTCTGGAGCCACGTCTCTGTAATCCCAATCACATCGTATCCGTTAACATCTATTTGCACAGTCAATTCATCCACCTTATTACGGATACTCCTTGCATTAAGACACAGAGCCTTTAGGCTTATTTTATTAACATCCTTTGTCCTTTTAGACTTATGATTTAGTATGGCCCTTTGTGTTTCTTGCCTTTGTTTACTCGGCCTTCCCCTATTGTTTCTCACCCTTCTAACATTTGTTTCTGACTGCATATTACTTCCCCCTGTTTCGCTACATAGGTTCCCCTTCCCCTGCCATATTAGTTTAAATCCTCCCGAACTGCTTTAGCAAATATTACCCCGAGGACATCGGTTCCAGTCCTGCCCAAGTGCAGACCGTCCCTTTTGTACAGGTCCCACTTCCCCCAGAACTGGTTCCAATGCCTCAGGAATTTGAATCCCTCCCTCCTGCACCACTGCTCAAGCCACGTATTCAATCTCACTATCCTGTTCTCTCTATTCTGATTAGCTCGTGGCCCTGGTAGCAATCCAGAGATTACTACCTTAGAGGTCCTACTTTTTAATTTAGCTCCTAGCTCCCTAAATTCTGCTTGTAGGACCTCTTCCCGCTTTTTACCTATATCGTTGGTACCTACATGCACCACGACAGCTGGCTGTTCACCCTCCCTCTTCAGAATGTTCTGCAGCCGCTCCGAGACATCCTTGACCCTTGCACCAGGGAGGCAACATACCATCCTGGAATCTCGGTTGCGGCCACAGAAACTCCTGTCTATTCCCCTTACAATTGAGTGTAATATAAACAGAGACAGGGTCTTGTGTAATATAAACAGAGACAGGGACTTGATTAATATAAACAGAGACAGGGTCTAGTGCAATATAAACAGAGACAGGGTCTAGTGTAATATAAACAGAGACGGGGTCTAGTGTAATATAAACAGAGACAGGGTCCAATGTAATATAAACAGAGACAGGGCCTGGTGTAATATAAACAGAGACAGGGTAATATAAACAGAGACGGGGTCTAGTGTAAATTAAACAGAGACAGGGTCTAGTGTAATATAAACAGAGACAGGATCTAGTGTAATATAAACAGAGAGAGGATCTAGTGTAATATAAACAGAGACAGGATCTAGTGTAATATAAACAGAGACAGGATCTAGTGTAATATAAACAGAGAGACGATCTAGTGTAATATAAACAGAGACAGAGAAACTAACTTCATTGAATTTTTTTGAGGAGGTAACAAGGAGGGTCGACGAGGGTAATGCATTTGATGTAGTCTACATGGATTTTAGCAAGGCGTTTGACAAGTTCCCACATGGCAGACTGGTCAGAAAAACTTTAGTCCATGGGGTCCAAGAGAAAGTGGCAAGTTGGATCCAAAATTGGCTCAGTGGCAGGAAGCAAAGGGTAATGGTCGATGGGTTCTTGTGTGACTGGAAGGCTGTTTCCAGTGGGGTTCCGCAGGGCTCAGTACTGGGTCCCTTGCTGTTTGTGGTATATATCAATGATTTAGACTTCACTGTATGGGGCAAGCTTAAAAATTTGCAGATGAGACAAAAATTGGCCATGTGTTGTTCGTAAGGAAGAAGGAAGATATCAATGGACTGGTCAAGTGGGCAGAAAAGTGGCAAATGAAATTCAAACCGGAGAAGTGTGAGGTAATGCATTCGGGCGGGCTAACAAGAGAAGGGAATACACAATAAATAGTCGGATACCGAGAATGTAGAGGAACAGAGGGACATTGCAGTGCATGTCCACAGATCCCTGAAGGTAGCAGGACAGGTAGATAAGATGGTTAATAAGGCATACGGGATATTTTCCTCTATTAGCTGAGGCATAGAATATAAGAGCAGGGAGGTTATGCTTGAACTGTATAAAACACTAGTTAGGACACAGCTAGAATACTGCGTACAGTTCTGGTCACCACATTACAGGAAAGATGTGATTGCACTAGAGAGGGTACAGAGGAGATTTACAAGGATGTTGCCAGGACTGGAGAATTTTAGCTATGGGGAAAGATTGGCTAGGCTGAGGTTGTTTTCTTTGGAACAGAGCTTGCTGAGGGGAGACTTGATTGAGGAGTATAAAATTATGAGGGGCCCAGATAGAGTGGATAGTAAGGACCTATTTCCGTTAGCAGAGGGGTCAATAACCAGGGGACACAGATTTAAAGTAATTGGTAGAAGGATTAATGGAGAGATGAGGAGAATTTCTTTCATCTAGAGAGTGGTGGGGGTCTGGAACTCACTGCCTGAAAGGTTCATAGAGGCAGAAACCCTCATCGCATTAAAAAAGTACTTGGATAAGCACTTGAAGAGCCGAAACCTACAGGGCTACGGACCAAGAGCTGGAATGTGGGATTCGGCTGGAATGTGGGATTAGGCTGGAGAGCTCTTTTTCCACCGGCGCAGACGCGATGGGCCGAATGGCCTCCTTCTGTGCTGTAAACCTCTGTGATTCGATCACAACCTTTCGTAATTTTGATCACCTCTGTTAAATCACCCTTTAACCTTCTCTGCTCTAAGTCGAACAATCCCAGCTTCTCCAGTCTCCGCATAACTGAAATCCCACATCCCGGATACAATTCCAGTAAATCTGCTCTGCACCATCTCCAAGAAAGTGACATCCTCCTAAAGTCTGGATTGAAATAAAGTCAATCTTTATTGCTCCTTCAGAGTATTTCTGAGGATACATTTGGTCTCTTGAAACTGGACTGAGCAGTAATCTGAGTATTATTAATGATGAATTGATGACAATGATTTGATTGTTCTGACAGTGCAGACGTCTGTGCTCAGCAACATCGGCCTCTGCGAGATTCATCGTTCAATCAGCTCACTGTCGCCACCTGCTGGTGATAAACAGCTACTGCAGGCGCCAGAGTTTCCTTTTAAACATGATTCAGAATTCCACAGACAGCAACTTGCACTGACCCAGTGACGCTCACCCAGAGGAGTTTCTCAGATCAAACCACAAGAGGGCCAAGGTGAATGAAGGGAGGAAGGACCAAAATTACTGCTTTAAATTCAGAGGAGCTTTTCGTGGGAAGGTGGGAAGTTATTTTGGAAGAAAGTGGCAATGAAGAAGGTAAAGGCAACTGTAAAACCCACAAACCACCTGGAATGGTGGTGGAGGAGGAACAGCTGCATCTGGAACGGTCGCATCGTGGCTCTGTTACTGGGCCAGTAATCCAGGGACCTGGACTAATGATCCAGAGACGTGAGTTCAAATCCCACCACGGCAGCTGGGGAATTTAAATTCCATTCATTAAATCAATCTCTGAAATGGCCCAGCAAGCCACTCAGTTGTAACAAACCGCTACAAAAAGCAATAAGAATAATAAAACCGGACGGCCCACCCGGCATCGACCTAGGCACCGGCTTCGGCACACCCAGCCCAGTCGACCCTGCAAAGTCCTCCTCACTAACATCTGGGGACTTGTACCAAATTTGGGAGAGCTGTCCCACAGACTAGTCAAGCAACAGCCTGACATCGTCATACTCACAGAATCATACCTTTCAGCCAATGTCCCAGACTCCTCCATCACCATCCCTGGGTATGTCCTGTCCCACCGGCAGGACAGACCCACCAGGGGTGGTGGCACAGTGGTATACAGTCGGGAAGGAGTGGCCCTGGGAGTCCTCAACATTGACTCCGGACCCCATGAAGTCTCATGGCTTCAGGTCAAGCATGGGCAAGGAAACCTCCTGCTGATTACCACCTACCGCCCTCCCTCAGCTGATGAATCAGTACTCCTCCATGTTGAACACCACTTGGAAGAAGCACTGAGAGTAGCAAGGGCACAGAATGTACTCTGGGTGGGGGACTTCAATGTCCATCACTAAGAGTGGCTCGGTAGCACCACTACTGACCGAGCTGGCCGAGTCCTGAAGGACATAGCTGCCAGTCTGGGCCTGCGTCAGGTGGTGAGAGAACCAACACGAGGGAAAAACCTACTTGACTTCGTCCTCACCAATCTACCTGTTGTAGATGCATCTGTCCATGACAGCATTGGTAGCAGTGACCACCACAGTCATTGTGCGAAGTCCTGTCTTCACACTGAGGACACCCTCCATCGTGTTGTGTGGCACTACCACCGTGCTAAATGGGATAGATTCAGAACAGATCTAGCAGCTCAAAACTGGGCATCCATGAGGCGCTGTGGGCCATCAGCAGCAGCAGAATTGTATTCCACCACAATCTGTAACCTCATGGCCCGGCATATCCCTCACTCTACCATTACCATCAAGCCAGGGGACCAACCCTGGTTCAATAAGGAGTGTAGAAGAGCATGCCAGGAGCAGCACCAGGCATACCTTAAAATGAGGTGCCAACCTGGAGAAGCTGCAACACAGGACTACATGCATGCTAAAAAGTGGAAGCAGCATGCTATAGACAGAGCTAAGCGATCCCACAATCAACGGATCAGATCAAAGCTCTGCAGTCCTGCCACATCCAGTCGTGAATGGTGGTGGACCATTAAACAACTAACGGGAGGAGGAGGCTCCATGAATATCCCCATCCTCAATGATGGTGGAGCCCAGCACGTGAGTGCAAAAGACAAGGCTGAAGCGTTTGCAACCATTTTCAGCCAGAAGTGCCGAGTGGAAGATCCATATCGACCTACTCGAGGTCCCCACCATCACAGAAGCCAGTCTTCAGCCAATTCGATTCACTCCACGTGATATCAAGAAACGGCTGAGCGCACTGGATACAGCAAAGGCTATGGGCCCCGACAACATCCTGGCTATCGTGCTGAAGATTTGTGCTCCAGAACTAGCCACGGCTCGAGCCAAGCTGTTCCAGTACAGCTACAACACTGGCATCAATCCGAATATGTGAAAAACTGCCCAGGTATGTCCTGTCCACAAAAAGCAGGACAAATCCAATCCAGCCAATTACCGCCCCATCACTCTACTCTCAATCATTAACAAAGTGATGGAAGGTGTCGTCGACAGTGCTATCAAGCGGCACTTACTCACCAATAACCTGCTCACTGATGCCCAGTTTGGGTTCCGCCAAGACCACTCGGCTCCCGATCTCATTACAGCATTGGTCCAAACATGGACAAAAGAGCTGAATTCCAGAGGTGAGGTGAGAGTGCACTTGACATCGAGGCAGCATTTGACCGAGTGTGGCATGAAGGAGCCCCAGTAAAATTGGAGTCAATTGGAATCGGGGGGCAAAACTCTCCACTGGCTGGAGTCATACCTAGCACAAAGGAAGATGTTTGTGGTTGTTGGAAGTCAATCATCTCAGCCCCAGGACATCGCTGCAGGAGTTCTTCAGGGCAGTGTCCTAGGCCCAGCCATCTTCAGCTGCTTCATCAATGACCTTCGCTCCATCATAAGGTCAGAAGAGGGGATGTTCGCTGATGATTGCACAGTGTTCAGTTCCATTTGCAACTCCTCAGATAATGAAGCAGTCCATGCCCGTATGCAGCTCGACCTGGACGACATTCAATCTTAGGTTGATAAGTGGCAGGTAACATTCGCACCACAACAAGTGCCAGGCAATGACTAACGCCAAGAAGCGAGAGTCTAACCACCGCCCCTTACTATTAAACGGCATTACCATCGCCGAATCCCTCGCCATAAACATCCGGGGCGTCACCATTGACCAGAAACTTAACTAGACCCGCCATATAAATACTGTGGCAACAAGAGCAGGTCGGGGGGGGGGGCAGATTCAGGAAAGAGTAAATTTAAAAGCAGCGACAGAAATGACAAGGCTCGAGCGCAGAGCAGAGTTTTGGGTAAAAATAAACAGAGTGGGTCAGGAAGGGACAGAGTGAGTAACAAAGGTAATACAGCATCAGTGACTAAGGTGACATCAGGGAAAAATAGAAAAAAATCAAAGCTAAAGGCACTCTATCTGAATGCACGAAGCATTCGCAACAAAGCAGATGAATTAATAGTGGAGGTAGAAATGAATAGGTTTGATCTAATAGCCATTACGGAAACGTGGTTGCAAAGTTGGGAACTAAATATTTCAGGATACTTAACTTTTAGAAGAAATAGGAAAATGGAAAAGGAGGAGGGGTAGCCCAGATAATAAAGGATGGGATAAAGACAGGAGAGAGAAAGGATCTTAGCTCCAAAAATCAGGAAGTAGAATCAGTTTGGGTGGAGCTAAGAAACAGCAAGGGGCAGCAAACATTGGTGGGAGTTGTTTATAGGCCCTCAAACAGTAGCTGTAATGTAGGGCAGAGTATAAATCAGGAAATTAGAGGCACATGTAACAAGGGTAATACAGTAATCATTGGGGACTTTAATCTACATATAGACTGGGCAAACCAAATTTGCAGAAATAGTGTGGAGGACAAATTCATGGAAATTATACAACATAGTTTTGTAGATTAGTATGTTGAGGAACCAACTAGGGAACAGGCTATTTTAGATCTAGTATTGTGCAATGAGAAAGGGTTAATTAATAACCTTTTAGTAAAGGGGCCCTTAGAGAAGAGTGACCATAATATGATAGAATTTTATATTAAGTTTGAAAGTGATTTCGTTAAATCCAAAACTAGGGTCTTAAATCTAAACAAAGCAAACTACATAGGTATGAGGGGCGAGTGGGCTAAGGTAGATTGGGAAACTACATTAAAAGGTATGACGGTAGACAAGGCCCAACCATCTTCAGCTGCTTCATCAATGACCTTCCCTCCATCATAACATCAGAAATGGGGATGTTCACTGATGACTGCACAGTATTCAGTGCCATTCGCAACTCCTCAGATAATGAAGCAGTCCATGCCTGCATGCAGCAAGACCTGGACGACATTCAGGCTTGGGCTGATAAGTGGCAGGTAACATTCGCGCCACACAAGTGCCAGGCAATGACTATCTCCAACAAATGAGCGTCTAACCACTGACCCTTGACATTCAACGGCATTACCATCGCCGAATCCCCCACCATCAATATCCTGGGGGTCACCATTGACCAGAAACTTAACTGGACCAGCCACATAAATACTGTGGCAACAAGAGCAGGTCAGAGGCTGGGTATTCTGCTGGCGAGTGTCTCACCTCCTGACTCCCCAAAGCCTTTCCCCCATCTACAAGGCACAAGTCAGGAGTGTGATGGAATACTCTCCACTTGCCTGGATGAGTGCAGCTCCAACAACACTCAAGAAGCTCGACACCATCCAGACAAAGCAGCCCGCTTGATTGGCACCCCATCTACCACCTTAAACATTCACTCCCTCCACCACCGGCGTACCGTGGCTGCAGTGTGTACCATCTACAAGATGCACTGCAGCAACTCGCCAAGCTTCTTCGGCAGCACCTCCCAAACCTCTACCACCGAGTAGGACAAGGGCAGCAGGCGCAGGGGAACACCACCACCTCCAAGTTCTCCTCCAATTCACACACCATCCTGACTTGGAAATATATCGCCGATCCTTCATCGTCGCTGGGTCAAAATCCTGGAACTCCCTCCCTAACAGCACTGTGGGAGCACCTTCACCACACGGACTGCAGCGGTTCAAGGCGGCGGCTCACCTCCACCTTCTCAAGGGCAATTAGGGATGGGCAATAAATGCTGGCCTTGCCAGCAACGCCCACATCCCATGAACAAATTAAAAAAAGCAATGGCTAGCATTTAAAGAAGTAATATATAATTTACAACAAATATACATTCCTTTAAGGCACAAAACCCCACAGGAAAAGTGGTCCAATCGTGGCTAACAAGAGAAGTTAAAGATAGTATTAGATCAAAGGAAGAGGCTTATAATATTGTCAAAAAGAGCAGTAAGCCTGAGGATTGGGAGGATTTTAGAATTCAGTAAAGGAGGACCAAGAAATTAATAAAGAAAGAGTAAATAGAATGAGAGTAAACTAGCGAGAGACATAAAAACAGACTGTAAAAGCTTCTCTAGGTATGTAAAAAGGAAAAGATTAGCGAAAGTAAATGTGGGTCCCTTACAGGCTGAGACAGGAGAAATTATAATGGGGAATAAGGAAATGGCAGAGAAATTAAACAAATACCTTGTGTCTGTCTTCACGGAAGAAGATGCAAAAAACCTCCCGGAAATACTGGAGAACCACGGGTCTGGTGAGAATGAGGAACTGAAAGAAATTAGTATTAGTAAAAAAAATAGTACTGGAGAAATTAATGGGACTGAAAGCCGATAAATCCCCTGGACCTGATGGCCTACATCCTAGGGTTTTGAAAGAGGTGGCTATAGAGATAGTGGATGCATTGGTTGTCATCCTCCAAAATGCCATTGATTCTAGAACGGTTCCCACGGATTGGAAGGTGGCAAATGTAACCCCACTATTTAAGAAAGGAGGGACAGAGAAAACGGGGAACTACAGACCAGTTAGCCTGACATCAGTAGTAGGGAAAATGCTAGAATCTATTATTAAGGACCTGGTAACAGGGCACGTAGAAAATAATAATAGGATTGGGCAGAGTCAACACGGATTTATGAAAGGGAAATCATGTTTGACAAATCTGTTCAGAGTTTTTTGAGGTTCGAACTAGTAGAATAGATAAGGGGGAACCAGTGGATGTGGTGTATTTGGATTTTCAGAAAGCATTCGATAAGGTGCCACACAAGAGGTTATTAAACAAAATTAGGGCTCATGGGATTGGGGGTAATATACTAGCATGGATTGAGGATTGGTTAACGGACAGAAAACAGAGAGTAGGAATAAACGGGTCATTTTCGGGTTGACAGGCTGTAACTAGTGGGGTACCGCAAGGATCAGTGCTTGGGCCTCAGCTATTCACATCTAGATCAATGATTTGTACAGAACTGTCATAAGTATGAGTGGGAATGACTAAAAAAATACCCGAACACGTGAAATAAATTTCAAATAAACATTACATATATAAAATTAATTAAAATGGCATTTAATTAAATATTTTAAACAAAAATTTAATTTTTGGGGGAAAAAATGTATATGCTTTAACGGGGCTAAAAATAAACTTCCCTTATTGGACAGGGTTTTTAATGTATAAATGAGTGATAAAATGTTATTTTTCTATTTTTTAAACTCTTATGCTGGTAAACCAGGCGTAAGAATTCCACAGCCTTTCAGCGGGCGGAGGTTGGGCCAATAGCGCCCTTTTCCTGGGGATGTGGCGGATCTGTCAAGAGAATTCATGTGCTACGCATGCCTAAACCCGGCACGTGTGCAGCCCCTCCGGGCACAGTGCGCACCTCGTACGCACCCGTAGGGGTCGCAAAATACGGCCCAATATATCCAAGTTTGCTGATGATACAAAGCTGGGTGGGAATGTAAGTTGTGAGGAGGATGCAAAGAGGCTTCAAGGGGAAATAGACAGGCTAAGTGAGTGGGGCAAGAACAAGACAAATGGAATATAATGTGGAGAAATGTGAAGTTATCCACTTTGGTCGGAAAAATAGAAAAGCAGAGTATTTTTTAAATGGTGAGAGATTGGGAAATGTTGGTGTTCAGAGGGACCTGGGTGTCCTTGTACACGAATCACTGAAAGTTAACATGCAGGTACAGCAAGCAATTAGGAGAGCAAATGGTATGTTGGCCTTTATTACAAGAGGATTTGAGTATAAGAGTAAAGACGTCTTACTGCAATTATATAGGGCCCTGGTGAGACCACACCTGGAGTATTGTGTACAGTTTTGGTCTCCTTACCTAAGGAAGGATATACTTGCCATAGAGGGAGTGCAACGAAGGTTCACCAGACTGATTCCTGGGATGGGGGATTGTCTTATGAGGAGAGATTGAGTAGACTAGGCCTGTATTCACCAGAGTTTAGAAGAATGAGAGTTGATCTCTTTGAAACATACAAAATTATTACAGGGCTTGACAGGGTAGATGCAGGGAGGATGTTTCCCCTGGCTGGGGAATCTAGAACCAGGGGTCACAGTCTCAGGATAAGGGGTCGGCCATTTGGGACTGAGATGAGGAGGAATGTCTTCACTCAGAGGGTGGTGAACCTGTGGAATTCTCTACCCCAGAGGGCTGTGGAGGCTCAGTCATTGAGTATATTCAAGACCCAGATCGATAGATTGTTGAATATTAAGGGAACCAAGGGATGTGGGGATAGTGCAGGAAAGTGGAGATGAGGAAGATGAGCCATGATCTTATTGAATGGTGGAGCAGGCTCGAGGGCCCGAATGGCCCACTCCTGCTCCAGGTCCTTTTGTTCTGATGAGGTCACCGGCTGGGCGCCGCGCATGCTCAGGAGGCAGAACTCAGGCCGACAATCCGGCCGCTGCTGCGCCTGCGCGCTGGGCTCCGGTCACCGGGGCAACCGCGCGGGGGCTCCTGGGTAAGGTGAACGGGCGGCCGTTGAGGCCGAGTCACCGACGGAAAGTGAGTTTGCTGCACCGAGTTAGCTGGCGGTTAGGCGGGAGTGGGGGCGGAGAGAGAGAGAATAAAGTAAAATACAAACCCGAGAGTCGGGCGGGAGCTCCCCGGACACCGAATGGAGCGGATTCAGCCGCGTCCGATCACCCGGGGTGGCGAGGGGG
Organism: Squalus acanthias; assembly: GCA_030390025.1. Classification (NCBI taxonomy): domain Eukaryota; kingdom Metazoa; phylum Chordata; class Chondrichthyes; order Squaliformes; family Squalidae; genus Squalus; species Squalus acanthias. The sequence continues at coordinate 61,399 of JASTWF010000977.1, read as the reverse complement.
CGGAGTGAACTGGAGCACGTGACCCGGGGCGCGGCCTGACTGACGGGAGCTCGGACCAATAGGAAGAGTGGGGCGGGGCTGGAGGACCGAGCGGGCGGCGGGTCCTCCAACCAATGGCGGTGCAGCAAGGGGGCGGGGCCTGGTGAGCAGCTCAGGTGCGCTGGGGCCGATTGTGACGCGCTGTCCCCAGGTGAGCAGCTCAGTCAGCACAGAGCTGGGGCTGGAATCTGGGAGAGGGGCCACAGTCAGCGGGCCTGGCAAAGGGCCAGTCACTGATTGAATGGTAGGGATAAGGGGAGACTAACCCAACATCATATCTATAGCTTAAGTAGATAGACTTTTAAGCAGAATGATGGGCCGATTGCTGCAATTCCTGTGCCATGTGGGAACTCCAGGACGCTTCACGTGTCCCGGATAACCGCGGGTGCAGGAAGTGCCTCCAGTGGCTGGAACTCGAGCTCGGGTTTCTGAGCTTGAGGAGCGGCTGGAGTCACTGCAGGGCAGACGGGAGGCTGAGAATTTCCCGGAGTCCACGTTGCAGGAGGTGGTCACCCCGCAGCTACGGAGAGTTCATGGGAATTGTAACTGGGTGGCCGTCCGGCAGGGTAGGAAGAGGCAGGCAGTGCAGGAATCCTCCGGGAGTGTGGCACTCTCAAACCGGTTTTCAGTGCTGACCAATGGTGAGGGTGACAACACCTCGGGGGAGTGCAGTCTGGAGCGCATCCACTGCACTGTGGGGCAAATGACTGCACAGGGGGGGGCACAGCAAAGTGTAGAAATGCAGTGGTCATAGGGGATTCGATAGTCAGGGGGTTAGACAGGTGTTTCTGCAACCCCGGATGTGAGTCCCGCCCAGTGTGTTGTCTCCCTGGTGCCAGGGTAAAGGACATCACGGAGAGGGTGCAGAACATTTTATGGGGGGGGAGTTGAACAGTTCGGAGTCGTGGTCCATGTGGGAACCAATGACACAGGAAAGAAAAGGGTTGTGGTCCTGCAGTCAGTGTTTCAGGAACTCGGGAGGAAATTAAAGAGCAGGACCTGAAAGGTAGCAATCTCTGGATTACTCCCAGTGCCATGCACTAGTGAGTATAGGAATAGTCGGATAAGACAGGTTAATGCGTGGCTGGAGAAATGAAGCAGGAAGGAGGACTTCAGATTCCTGGGGCATTGGGACCAGTTCTGGGGCAGGAGGGACCTGTCCAAGGTGGACGGGTTGCACCTCAACAGAGCTGGGACCAACGCCCTTACGGGAAGATTAACTGGTGCTGTGGGGGAGGGTTTAAACTAATTTGGCAGAAGCTGTGCTCCAGGATGAAACATTAGAGAGGAGAAACAGGGTGCACAGAGGACATGGAGAGGCAAATAGCACTAGATTAAACAATAGTTCAGAAATGGGAGGGATCAGACGGGGGGGCAAATGCTAAGCAGTCTAAGATGGGTTTGGAGTGCATGTGCGTAAATGCATGGAGCGTGAGAAATAAGGTTGGTGAGCTACAGGCACAAGTCACCACATGGGACAATGATATAGTGGGAATAACAGAGACCTGGCTCAAAGAAGGGGAGGATTGGGAACTTAATATTTCTGGCTACAAGGTAATCAGGAAAGAGGGAAAGGGGAAAAAAAGGAGGAGGTGGCAATACTGATCAATGAAACTATTATAGCACTGGAGAGGGATGATGTAGTTGAGGGGGTGAAAGACAGAATCTATTTGGTTTGAATTAAGGAACAGTAGAGGAGCTATTACGCTACAGGGTGTATACTATAGGCCACCAAATAATGGGAAGGAGATAATGGAGCAAATTTGCAGGCAAATTACAGAAAGATACACGAACTACAGAGTAGTGATAATAGGAGACTTCAATTATCCTAATATAGACTGGGATAGCAACAGTCTAAAGGGCAAAGAGGGGGAGGAATTCCTGAAATGTGTACAAGAGAATTTTCTTGAACACTGTTTCCAGCCCAACGAGGAAGGAAGCAGAGCTGGATCTAGTTCTGGGGAATGAAGTGGGGCAAGTGGAGCATGTTTCAGTGGGGGAGCATTTGGGGAACAGTGATCAGAACATCGTCAGGTTAAAAATAGTTATGGAAAAGGACAAGTGTAAAAATATTTAACTGGAGGAGGGCTAACTTCAGTGAGTTGAAAAGGGATCTGGCCCAGGTGGATTGGAATCAAAAGTTGGTAGGCAAAACAGTAATTGAACAATGGGAGGGCTTCAGAGAGGAGATGGTTTGTGTACAGAGTAGACACATTGCCATGAGGGGGAAAGGAAGGGCATCCAAAGCTAGAGCTCCCTGGATGACTAAAGATATAGAGGTTAAAATAAGACAGAAAAAGGAGGCTTATGACAATTCTAAGGTTAATAAGATAGTAGAAAACCAAGCTGAATATAGAAAGTACAGAGGAGATATAAAAAGGGAATAAGAGGGGCAAAGAGAGAGTATGAGAATAGATTAGCGGCTAACATAAAAGGGAACCCAAAAGTCTTTTATAAACACATAAATAGTAAAAGGGTAGTCAAAGGAAGGCTGGGGCCGATTCGGGACCAAAAACATCATCTTGTGGAGGCAGAGGGCAATGGCTGAGGTACTAAATGAGTACTTTACTTCAGTCTTCACAAGAGAAGAGGATGCTGCCAATGTAGCAGTAAAGGAGGAGGCAGTAGCAATATTGCATAGGATAAAAATAGATGAAGAGGATGTACAAGGTTGGGGGACTTTAATCTTCATATAGACTGGACAAATCAAATTGGCAAAGGTAGTCTGGAGGACGAGTTCATGGAATGCATTCGGGACAGTTTCCGAGAACAATATGTCATGGAACCAACCAGGGAACAGGCTATTTTAGATCTTGTATTGTGTAAAGAGACAGGGTTAATTAGCAATCTCATAGTAAAGGATCCTCTGGGGCCGAGTGATCATAGCAGAAATGTTAAACAAATATTTTGCATCTGTCTTCACAGTAGAAGACACAAAAAGCATACCAAAAATGGTGGGGAACCAAGGGTCTAATGAGGGTGGGGAACTTAACGTAATTAATATAAGTAGACAAAAAGTACTAGAGAAACTAATGGGACTAAAAGCCGACAAATCCCCTGGACCTGACGGCCTACATCCTAGGGTTCTAAAAGAGGTGGCTGGAGAGATAGTGGATGCATTGGTTTTGATCTTCCAAAATTCCCTAGATTCTGGAATGGTCCCAGCGGATTGGAAGGTCGCAAATGTAACACCGCTATTCAAGAAAGGAGGGAGAGAGAAAACAGGGAACTACAGGCCAGTTAGCCTGACATCAGTCGTCAGGAAAATGCTGGAATCCATTGTTAAGGAAGTGGTATCAAGTCACTTAGAAAATCATAACATGATTAGGCAGAGTCAACATGGTTTTATGAAAGGGAAATCGTGTTTGACAAATTAGAGTTTTTTGAGGATGTAACTAGCAGGGTAGATAAAGGGGAACCAGTGGATGTAGTATATTTGGATTTCCAAAGGGCATTCAATAAGGTGCCACATAAAAGGTTATTACACAAGATTAGGGCTCATGGGGTTGGGGGTAATATAGTAGCATGGATAGAGGATTGGTTAACGGACAGAAAACAGAGAGTAGGGATAAACGGATCTTTTTCAGGTTGGCAGTCTGTAACTAGTGGGGTGCCGCAAGGATCAGTGTTGGGGCCTCAGTTATTTACAATCTATATTAATGACCTCGATGAAGGGACCGAGTGTAATGTATCCAAGTTTGCTGATGATACAAAGCTAGGTGGGACAGTAAGCTGTGAGGAGAACACTAAGAGTCTGCAAAGGGATATAGATAGACTAAGTGAGTGGGCAGTAAGGTGGCAGATGGAGTATAATGTAGGGAAATGTGAGGTTATTCACTTTGGTAGGAAGAATAGAAAAACAGAATATTTTTTAAATCGTGAGAAACTTTCAAATGTTGGTGTTCAGAGAGATCTGGGTGTCCTCGTGCAAGAAACACAGAAAGCTAGCATGCAGGTACAGCAAGCAATAAGGAAGGCAAATGGCATGTTGGCCTTTATTGCAAGGGGGTTGGAGTATAAGAGTAAGGAAGTCTTGCTACAATTGTACAGGGCCTTGGTGAGACCACACCTGGAGTACTGTGCACAGTTTTGGTCTCCTTCTCTAAGGAAGGATATACTTGCCTTGGAGGCGGTGCAACGAAGGTTCACTAGATTGATTCCTGGGATGAAAGGGCTGTCCTATGATGAGAGATTGTGTAGAATGGGCCTATACTCTCTGGAGTTTAGAAGAATGAGAGGTGACCTCACTGAAATATACAAGATTCTGAAGGGGATTGACAGGGTAGATGCTGAGAGGTTGTTTCCCCTGGCTGGAGTGTCTAGAACTCGGGGGCATAGTCTCAGGATAAGGGGTAGGCCATTCAAGACTGAGATGAGGAGGAATTTCTTCACTGAGGGTTGTGAATCTTTGGAATTCTCTGCCCCAGAGGGCTGTGAATGCTGAGTCTTTGAGTATATTCAAGGCTGAGATAGATAGATTTTTGGACTCATGGGGAATCAAGGGATATGGAGATCGGGCGGGAAAGTGGAGTTGAGGTCGATGATCAGCCATGATCTTATTGAATGGCGGAGCAGGCTCGAGGGGCCCTATGGCCTACTCCTGCTCTTATTTCTTATGTTCTTCTCTACTGGGTTTTGGCAGGAATCGAGGAAAAAACAGCTGGAAATTCCCTGATCTGTGATTTACAGGGACACTTTCCCTGGTGCATAAGAACATAAGAAATAGGAGCTGGCATAGGCCATTTGGCCCCTCGAGCCTGCTCCGCCATTCAATGAGATTATGGCTGATCATCCAAATTCAGTACCCTGTCCCTGCTTTCTCCCCATATCCCTTGATCCCCTGAGCCTTAAGAAATATATCTAACTCCTTCTTGAATATATTTAATGAATTGGACTCAACTGTCTTCTGCGGTAGAGAATTCCACAGGTTCACCACTCTCTGGGTGAAGAAATTCCTCCTCCATCTCAGTCCTAAATGGCTTACCCCTTATCTTTAGACTGTGACCCCTGGTTCTGGACTCCCCCGCCATCGGGAACATCCTTCCTGCATCTAGTCTGTCTAGTCCTGTTAGAATTTTATAAGTTTCAATGAGATCCCCTCTCATTCTTCTAAACTCTAGTGAATACAAGCCCAATCGACCCAATCTCTCTTCATACGTCATTCCTGCCATCCCAGGTATCAGTCTGGTGAATCTTCGCTGCACTCCCTCCATGGCAAGAACATCCTTCCTCAGATAAGGCGACCAAAACTGCACACAATACTCAAGGTGTGGTCTCACCAAGGCCCTTTCCAACTGCAGCAAGACATCCTTGCTCCTGTACTCGAATCCTCTCGCTATGAAGGCCAACATACCATTTGCCTGCTTAACCGCCTGCTGCACCTGCATGCTTACCTTCAGCGATTGGTGCACAAGGACACCCAGATCTCGTTGCACTTCCCCTTTTCCCAATCTATTGCCGTTCAGATAATAATCTGCCTTCCTGTTTTTGCCACCAAAGTGGATAACCTTGCATTTATCCACATTATACTGCATCTGCCCAATCACCCAACCTGTCCAAATCATACTGGAGTTTCTCTGCATCCTCCTCACAGCCCCTCCGACAGCTTTGTGTCATCTGCAAACTTGGAGATATTACATCTAGTTCCCTCGTCTAGATCATTAATATATATTGTGAATAACTGGGGTCCTAGCACCGATCCCTGCGATACCCCACTGATCTGATCTTGGCCTCAACTCCACTTTCCTGACCACTCCCCATAACCCTTGATTCCCCTGTTTTTCAAAAATCTGTCTATCTCCACCTTCAATGACCCAGCCTCCACAGCTCTCTGGGGTAGAGAATTCCAAAGATTCATGACCCTCAGAGAAGAAATTCCTCCTCATCTCCGTTTTAAGTGGGTGACCCCTTATTCTGAAACTATGCCCCCTAGTTCTAGATTCCCCCACGAGGGGAAACATCCTCCCTGCATCTACCCTGTCGAGCCTCCTCAGAATCTTATATGTTTCAATAAGATCACCTCATTCTTCTAAACTCCAATGAGTATAGGCTCAACCTCTCCTCATAAGACAACCCCTTCATCTCAGGAATCAACCTAGTGAAGCTTCTCTGAACTGCATCCAATGTAAGTGTATCGTTCCTTAAATAAGGAGAGCAAAACTGTCCGCAGTACTCCAGGTGTGGTCTCACTAACACCCTGTACAGTTGTTCCCAGCAGTTACCTTTCTTCAGTACTGTTCTCATTATCACTAAACTACCCTCCTGCTGTTAATTTTGTTATTTCTTACAGTTTCACAATCATAGGTATAAACATCACACATTATAATATAATCTATTCTATTACTCACTCTGGTTTAAGTTTATATCGTGGTTAATAACAGACAAACCCTGTTCTTTCCCCTGATCTGATTACAGATTCCAACCAGTCCATTCAGTGAATGGAATGTCTTATCAGTGTTGCCATGGCGACCTGTCTGCAGTGAAAGGCCTGTTTGAGTTTCTAACTCAGACTAAACTTCTCTTTCCCACAATACACATTATATCAGACATTTGATCTCAATGTATTTAAACCATGTTATGTTAATATCTTTTAAATCTATAGGGAGATCAGATACACAAATCTTTAAAAGTTGGAGGACAAGTTTATAAAGTGGTTTAAAAATGTTACCTGAGGTTTTTTATAAATGGGGCGTAGAAAACAAAACCATCGGTTCGGCTGCAGTTAGAATAAGTTTTGGGCATCTTACACTAGGAAGGATGTCGGGGCCACAGAGAGGCTGCAGAATAAATTCACTGAGGTTATACCACGGATGAGAGGCTTTAGTTATCAGAGAATCAGAGAACGATACAGCACAAAAGGTGGCCATTCGGCCCATCATGCTTGTGCCAGCTCTTTGGGAGAGCTATCCAATTAGTCCCACTCCCTTGCTCTTTCCCCATATCCCGGTAAATGTTTTCCCTTCAAATATTTATCCAATTCCCTTTTGAAAGTTACTCTTGAATCTGCTTCCTCCACCCTTTCAGGCAGTGCATTTCAGATCATCATAACTCGCTGGGTAAAGAAATGTTTCCTCATGATGACCTGTCTGCAGTGAAGCGCCTGTTTGAGTTTCTAACTGAGGCGAACTTCTCTTTCCCAGGAGGAGAGACGAGAGAAACTGGGGCACTTCTCATTCGAACAAAGCAGGGTGAGAGGAGATGTGAGCGAGGTGTTTAAACTTGATCAACGACACCGACCAAAATATCAGAGACACTCCCTGTCCTTCAGGACCTGTGTCCAGGGGAGAAGCTGATGGGTTTACCAGATCATCTTTGGGTTAAATGTTGTGCTCGTGGAGCTGAGCCCCTAGTGTCAGCATCGAACACTCTCCAGTCGGGTACAGCACGGGTTAGATACAGAGTAAACCCATCAGCCGCTCCCCGACACAGATACCGAGGGACAGGGAGTGTCCGGGACAATGACATTTCTCACTCAATAAGGTATAATTTGATCCTGTACCTCTCCCCATTAATCCTGGGCTCCACACGGGGCGAATCCTGTTCCTGTTTCCCTTCCTGTAACAGCACTGAGCTAAACCCAGCCCATAATGAGCAGGGCTCAGGGAGGTTGGTTGCTAGGCACTGCAGTGAAAAAACATCGCACCATTCACAGCGGGGAGAAACCGTACTGTGTGTGGACGAGGCTTCAACTGATCGTCCAACCTGGAGAGACACATGGACACCCGCACCATGGAGAAACCGTGGAAATGTGGGGACTGAGAAGAGATTCAATTACCCGTCGAAGCTGAAAACTCATCGATTCAGTCACACTGGGGAGAGGCCGTTCACCTGCTCCGTGTGTGGGAAAACATCACTTGTTTCCCACTTGGCGCAAAAAGAATATATTAATGGCAACAATTCATTTGAGTTGATTTGAAATAGTTTAGTTTACAAATTGAATCATGTTTCTCTGATTGTATTTCCCAATTCAGATTCATGGCCTCATTTATTTTCTTCCTCTGAGCTCCTGAACCTCATCTGGCAGAATAATGGTGGCAAGTAGTGATTGATGGCCCTGGGAACCAATAGGAAGAGAGATCAGAGGCCGGAGGGCCAAGGGAGCAGCGTGTTCTGCAACCAATCGCGGTGCTTGAGGGGCGGAACCTGAGTCGGTCAGTCAGGTGAGTCAGTGTGAACCCGTTAAACAATTTATCTTTTAAAAGTTAAATTGAGATTTTGTTTGTCAACAGAACAGTTTAACATTTGTCAGTATTTTGTTTCCCTGGAGTTCCTATTTTGAGTTTCAGACACTTCAGTGCCAAGTGGACCAGGTGTTTACAACCCTCTTAATAAGGAGAAACTGACTCCAGTGTCAGAAGGGTCGGTAACCAGAGGACTCAGATTTAAGGTCATTGTCAAAGAACCAGCGGTGACATGAGGAAAGAATTTAAGCAGCGAGTTGTTCTGACCTGGAAGGCACTGCCTGAAGTGGTGGTGGAAGCAAATTCAATAGTAATTTTCAAAGGGGAATTGGAGAACGACTTGAATTGGGGAAAGGAATTGCAGGTCTTTGGGGATAAAGCAGAGGAGTGGGCCTAAATTCAAAGAGCTGGCTCTGGGACAATGGCCCGAAGGGCTGTACCATTCTGGGACAATGGGCTGAAGGGCTGTACCATTCTGGGACAATGGGCCGAAGGGCCGTACCATTCTGGGACAATGGGCCGAAGGGCCGTACCATTCTGGGACAATGGGCCGAAGGGCTGTACCATTCTGGGACAATGGGCCGAAGGGCTGTACCATTCTGTACCATTCTGGGACAATGGCCCGAAGGGCTGTACCATTCTGGGACAATGGGCCGAAGGGCTGTACCATTCTCTGATTCTCTGAACTCTGCATTCCTCCAATTCTGGCCTGTTGTGCAACCCCCACTTCCTCCGCTCCACCATTGGTGGCCGTGCCTTCAGTTGCCTCGGCCCTAAGGTCAGTTTTTGACTGATTCCGCTCTTGTGAAGCACCTTGGAAGGTTTTACTGTGTTAAAGGCGCTATGTAAATGTAAGTTGTTGTTGCTGTGCTACCATTGGCCTCGGCTTTTCCAGACAGAATCAGCCAGGGCCGGCGGCTGTGCTGCTCCCCATGGTCGAAATGCTGGCAGCTCACTGTATCGGCCCACAAGCTCAGAATTACCACTTGGCAAAGTACTGGAGGGCAAAGAGTGACTGGGGCCGAACCCCATCATCACACAGCACCTTGAGGAGAGAAAGGGAATAAAATCTGAATTTCTGTCCTGTATTTACAGTGATGACTTTTGTAAACTGCTTTTACAGGGCATTAGAAGGGGAGGATGTGCAGACGAGAAACTCAAACCAAACATCACGTCAAGATCTGACAGAGTGACACGATTCATCAGGACCTGAATATCATCGGCCTTTTAATATAGAAGGAGAAATGTTTGTCTGTGGGAAAAGATTTCAAACGTCAGTGTGACCGAGACACACAGACCCGAGTGAGAGTGTTCCAGTGCACTGACTGTGGAAAGAGCTTTAACCAGTTACACAGCCTGAAAAAACATCGCACCGTTCACAGCGGGGAGAAACCGTACACGTGTTCTGTCTGTGGACGAGGCTTCAACCAATCATCCAACCTGGAGAGTCACAAGGACACCCGCACCACGGAGAAACCGTGGAAATGTGGGGACTGTGGGAAGGGATTCAGTTCCCCATCGAAACTGGAAATTCATCGACGCAGTCACACCGGGGAGAGGCCGTTCACCTGCTCTGTGTGTGGGAAGGGATTCACTCATTCATCCAACCGTCTGGTACACCAGCGAGTTCACACTGGGGAGAGGCTGTTCACCTGCTCCGTGTGTAAGAACAGATTCACTTGTTCATCCAAGCTTCTGAGACACCAGTGCATTCACACTAGAGAGAGTCCGTTCACCTGCACAACGTGTGGGAAGGGATTTAATCGACCATCCAAACTTCTGACACACCAGCGCATTCACACTGGGGAGAGGCCGTTCACCTGTTCCATATGTGAGAAGGGATTCACTAATTCATCCGACTTTCTGAAACACCAGCGAGTTCACACTGAGGAGAGGCCGTTCACCTGCTCCATGTGTGGGAAGGGATTCATTCAGTCATCCAACCTGCTGAGACACCAGCGAGTTCACACTGGGGAGAGGCCGTTCACCTGCTCCATGTGTGGGAAGGGATTCACTCGGTCATCGCACCTCACTGAACATCAACTTGTTCACACAGATAAAAGACCTTTTAAATGTTCTGACTGTGAGAAGATCTTTAAAAGCACAAAGGATCTGCTGATACACCAGCGAGTTCACACTGGGGAGAGGCCGTTCACCTGCTCCGTGTGTGGGAAGGGATTCACTCAGTCAACCAACCTGCTGAGACACCAGCGAGTTCACTCTGGGGAGAGGCCGTTCACCTGCTCCGTGTGTGGGAAGGGATTCACTCAGTCATCCAACCTGCTGACACACCAGCGAGTTCACACTGGGGAGAGGCCGTTCACCTGCTCCGAGTGTGGGAAGGGATTCACTCGGTCATCCAACCTGCTGACACACCAGCGAGTTCACAAGTGACTGCAGGGGTTGGATTCTGCTGTTATTGCTGCTGTTAATCACATCCAGGACTGAACCATGTTCATTCTGACAGTTGGAGTTTGTTTCTGCTGGTGTTAAACTCCAGCCCAGTTATAGGGTTATTAATATTCTGGATATATGACAAATAAATCAGCTTTGCTTTCAATGCATTCCTGTAGATTTTTGTCACCATTTCTCCTTCATTTACAGACGCTCCCTGACCAGTCTCCATTTCTCCTCATTTACAGATGCTCACTGACCAGTCACCATTTCTCCTCCATTTACAGACGCTCCCTGAAAGTCACCATTTCTCCTCCATTCACAGATGCTCCCTGACCAGTCACCATTTCTCCTCCATTTACAGACGCTCCCTGACCAGTCACCATTTCTCCTCCATTTACAAACGCTCCCTGACTTCCTGTCTGTCCCAGAGTTTGTCGCGGGGCCCCTTTGTTGAGGGACCAGGCGGGTGGATAATGTTCACTGTTTTTATAATCGGGCCTGGGGCCGCACTCAGTGTAGTGAGGAAGGAAATGCAGTGGATTTTGTGCAGATGGATTGTCAAAAGGTGTTTGATAAGGTGCCGGACAGGAGGCTTGTTGATCAAATTAAGGCTCACGGTATTAAAGGGAGTGGGGCAGCGTGGATAGGAAGTTGGGTAAAGGGCAGAAAACAGAGAGTAGTGGTTAATGGATGTTCTTCAGACTGGAGATGTGTGAGGTGATAGATTTAGGAGCAAGAAAAACATAGGAAAAGTACATGAAATGGGAAAACTTTGAAAGGAGTAGAGGAGCAGAGAGACTTAGGGTGTAAGATTCTAGCTAATGCCTTGTCTTATTAACTTGCAGTTAATTAAGTGTTCAGGGTCACCAACTTTAATACTCTATTAAGAAGCTGATGGCTTCATATTCTATCATCTTTGGGTTAAATGTTGTGATCATCGAGGTCAGCACCACATGTCCCATCAAACACTCCCAGGACAGGGACAGCACGGGTTAGATACAGAGTAAAGCTCCCTCTACACTGTCCCATCAAACATTCCCAGGGCAGGTACAGCACGGGTTAGATACAGAGTAAAGCTCCCTCTGCTGTCCCATCAAATACTCCCAGGGCAGGTACAGCACGGGTTAGATACAGAGTAAAGCTCCCTCTACACTGTCCCATCAAACACTCCCAGGGCAGGTACAGCACAGTTTAGATACAGAGTAAAGCTCCCTCTACACTGTCCCATCAAACACTCCCAGGGCAGGTACAGCACGGGTTAGATACAGAGTAAAGCTCCCTCTACACTGTCCCATCAAACACTCCCAGGGCAGGTACAGCCCGGGTTAGATACAGAGTAAAGCTCCCTCTACACTGTCCCATCAAACACTCCCAGGGCAGGTACAGCACGGGTTAGATACAGAGTAAAGCTCCCTCCACACTGTCCCATCAAACACTCCCAGGGCAGGTACAGCACGGATTAAAAACAGAGTAAAGCTCCCTCTACACTGTCCCATCAAACACTCCCAGGGCAGGTACAGCACGGGTTAGATACAGAGTAAAGCTCCCTCTGCACTGACCCATCAAACACTCCCAGGGCAGGTACAGCACGGGTTAGATACAGAGTAAAGCTCCCTCTACACTGTCCCATCAAACACTCCCAGGGCAGGTACAGCACAGTTTAGAGTCCGAGTAAAGATCCCTCTGTGATTCTGCAATTGTTCACATAGGAGATCCCCAGTACCCACATTCCTGACTATTCAGCAGAATTTTAACAGGGATAAACCTTGCAAGAGACTTCACTGCATTTACACTAATCTCCTGTGTGATATACTCTCTGGAGTTTAGAAGAATGAGAGGTGATCTCATTGAAACATACAAGATTCTGAAGGGGATTGACAGGGTAGATGCTGAGAGGTTGTTTCTCCTGGCTGGAGTGTCTAGAACTAGGGGGCATAGTCTCAGGATAAGGGGTCGGCCATTAAGACTGAGATGAGGAGGAATTTCTTCACTCAGAGGGTTGTGAATCTTTGGAATTCTCTACTCCAAAGGGCTGTGAATGCTGAGTCTTTGAGTATATTCAAGGCTGAGAGAGATAGATTTTTGGACTCTGGGGGAATCAAGGGATATGGACATCGGGCGGGAAAGTGGAGTTGAGATCGATGATCAGCCATGATCTTATTGAATGGAGGAGCAGGATCGAGGGGCCAAACAGCCCACTCCTGCTCTTATTTCTTATGTTCTTAACCCCACAGTCACTGACACCAATCTCCTCCTGTCTGATATAAACCAACCCCACAGCCACTGACACCAATCTCCTCCTGTCTGATATAAACCAACCCCACAGCCACTGACACCAATCTCCTCCTGTCTGATATAAACCAACCCCACAGTCACTGACACCAATCTCCTCCTGTCTGATACAAACCAACCCCAGTCACTGACACCAATCTCCTCCTGTCTGATATAAACCAAACCCACAGTCACTGACACCAATCTCCTCCTGTCTGATATAAACCAACCCCACAGCCACTGACACCAATCTCCTCCTGTCTGATATAAACCAACCCCAGTCACTGACACCAATCTCCTCCTGTCTGATATAAACCAACCCCAGTCACTGACACCAATCTCCTCCTGTCTGATATAAACCAATCCCAGTCACTGACACCAATCTCCTCCTGTCTGATATGAACCAACCCCACAGTCACTGACACCAATCTCCAGTGTATGTCAGACTGAAGTTGTTTACAATCCTCATGAGCTTTTACGCTATTCCTAGTTGAGTTCGAGATCTCCAATGAAACACTCCACACACCTTAATCCCCTGAGCACAGGATTTATTTTTAATATGTAGATTCTACAATAATACAATTCATATACTAAATGAGTGCAAAATATTCACATGGGAGATTCTACAAAGGAATACTTATTGTAATATTCTTACAATATTATAGTTATATAGCAAGACTCATAATCTAACGAGCTGTATCCATGAACTCAGACTTTGATAATTGCCAAGCCTGGGAGGCACGAAAGGATGTTCGACTCTTTTAAAAGGCCAATTAGAATGTCATTGTCATCAATCGATGTCACATTACCCAGAGAGCCCCCTTTTTAAAGGGGCACAAACAATCAACTCCAAATTATAATTAAATCAGATCCGAATACTGTTGCTGGTGTTGACAATTGACTCCAGTCCCTCCGGTGCCCACCGGTCACGGAAGGCCTCCAGCGTCCCGGCGGACACCGCGTGCTCCCTCTCCAGGGACAGCCCGAAGGATGTTCCACCTTGGCTGTAGCCGTCAGCTTTCTTCTTCCCGGGGTGCTCTCTGACCTAAGCTGCAAACTGTTCCTGTATTTAAAGCCCAATCAGGTACAGCCCATGTGACCCTGGTTACCTCGGCCAATCAAACCATTGAGCTGAAAGACATTTATCAAACAAAGCATTCCATTGGATGGCTGTTTAGGGTTCATCGAGTAACCGCTTCCTGTTCATTGGAGCTACGAGGAATCTGCGAGTCAGAACAATGTCAGAGTTTGCTTTTACTGGGGCATTTCAAGAAACAAATGGCCTTCACGGTTCCGCTCAGTCCACACAGGCAGAGTTCTCAGCTCTGCTGGTTCTGTTCACACGAGGTCTGTTTCAGCTTAAAAGGGATAATTAGAGCCTGTTCTGTCTGAGGTGATTACAAGCTAATAGTTCACTAGACACGGGTCTTTAATACAAAGTCCACTAATATTAAACATACATGTATATAAAACAAAGCAAGACTTTACTTTTATGACTCTACTTCATGTTAAATCTGATCTTCTAATAAAACCCAGCTTTCTTACAGTCCACTCCTGGAGGCCCCACTCCCTGAGCCTACAACCTTCAGCAGGGTCAGTGGTGGAGTTCCACAGCGGGAGTGATCCCAGAGTAACTGTCGGGATCGCACCCCCGTGGATGTTCCGGTCGTGTATTTTTAGTTATCCTGGTGTCTAACACACACATCAATAAAACAGGGAATTCCTGGAAACACGCTGCAGGTCCTTCTTTATCTGGAGATCAAATGTCTGTTGTATAATTGTACCAGCAGTTAACAGGCTCCTGTGAACTCCTCCCTCTGCTATTTTAATGCAGACTTTAACCAATTTATTTTAAACGGTTGTAATTTAAATGGGTTAATACCTGCCTTAAAATGGTAGACTCAGGACTGTCACACAAACAAGTCAAATGATTACCAGTCATCTTTAGACTGGAAACTTAAACCTGCCGTTTCACTTTCAGTCAGGAACAGATCGCAGTTTGACACCAATCTCTGATTTGACAGCACGTTTCCAGCATTCACTGTTGTTCTTCCTGACTCTAAACACAGTTGTAAAGGAGCCTTCTGTTCCGTGCCTAGGAGCTCTGAACCATGGCAGAGAGCGGCTGGGACACATTTCTCACACGCCTCGAGATTAACCCGCACGGGGACTTTGCTGTCAGTGAAGAGAGACGAGAAAGACCAAAGTGCCGTTTGCCCCTCTCAGTGTGGCCCTGAAGGACTGTGTCCAGGCTGAAGTTCTGTTCCCGCCGTACGATCCTCCCCCAGATTGTCCTTTCTGAGCTCCAGCCAGGTGATGCTAAACACTCAGGTGGGAAAGACAAAAATCTACAGGAATGTGTTGAACACAAAGCTGATTTATTTGACATCTATCCAGAATATTAAACTCCAGCCCAGTTATAGGGTTATTATCAGCAGAAACAAACCCCAACTGTCATAATGAACATGGTTCAGTCCTGGATGTGATTAACAGCAGCAATAACAGCAGAATCCAATCCCTACAGTCACTTGTGAACTCGCTGGTGTCTCAGCAGGTTGTTTGACTGAATGAATCCTTTCCCACACACGGAGCAGGTGAACGGTCTCTCCCCAGTCTGAACTCGCTGGTGTTTCAACAGGTCGGATGAACAAGTGAATCCCTTCCCGCACAGGGAGCAGGTGAATGGCCTCTCCCCAGTGTGAACATGCTGGTGTCTCAGAAGGTCGGATGACTGAGTAAATCCCTTCTCACACACGGAGCAGGTGAACGGCCTCTCCCCAGTGTGAACTCGCTGGTGTCTCAGCAGAACCTTATTTCTATTAAATCGCTTCTCACAGTCAGAACATTTAAAAGGTCTCTCCCCAGTGTGAACTCGCTGGTGTGTCAGCAGGTGGGATGAACGACTGAATCCCTTCCCACACACGGAGCAGGTGAACAGTCTCACCCCAGAGTGAACTTGCTGGTGTTTTAACAGATCGGATGACTGAATGAATCCCTTCCCACACATGGAGCAGGTGAATGGCCTCTCCCCAGAGTGAACTCGCTGGTGTCTCAGCAGATCCTTTTTTCTTTTAAATCTCTTCTGACAGTCAGAACATTTAAAAGGTCTCTTATCAGTGTGAACAAGCTGGTGTGTCAGCAGGTGGGATGAACGAGTGAATCGCTTCCCACAGACGGAGCAGGTGAATGGCCTCTCCCCAGTGTGAGTGCGCTGGTGTACAGTGAGGTCAGATGATCGCCTGAACCCAGTCCCGCAGTGAGAGCACCTGAACGGTCTCTCGTCAGTGTGAACACGTTGATGGCACATCAGTTTCCCAGAACTTTTATAGCACTTCCCGCAGTCTGGGCATTTAAAAGGTCTCTCATCAGTGTGAACCTGCCAGTGTTGCAGCAGATTGGATGAATTAGTGAATCCCTTCCCACACACGGAGCAGGTGAACTGGCCTCTCTCCAGTGTGAACTCGCTGGTGTGTCAGCAGGTGGGATGAACATGTGAATCCTTTCCCGCAAACGGAGCAGGTGAACGGCCTCTCCCTGGTGTGAATGCGCTTGTGTCTCGACAGGCCAGATGATTGGCTGAATCCTTGTCCACACACAGAACACGTGTACGGTTTCTCCCCGCTGTGAATGGTGCTTTTTGCTTCCATGATCAAAGGGTGATGATATTCAGATCCTGATGAATCGAGTGACTCTGTCAGATCGTGAAGTGATGTTTGGTTTGAGTTCCCCGTCTGCAAATCCTATTCTTCTAATACCCTGTAAAATGAGTTTAAAACAGGAAAAAGGGAGCGTGAGAGAGAACCCACAAAAACACAAAGGCAGGTTGTGAAATTGAGCTCAATGAATCTGGTCATTTGTGGGGCTGGCAGTATGAAAGGTGCCAAATAAAAGCGGAGACACTCAATGTTTTCAAGGGGAGACTGGATAGGCACTTGAGGGAAATAAACTTGCAGGGCTACGGGGATAGAGTGGGAGAATGGGACTGACTGGATTGCTCTACAGAGAGCTGGCACGGACTCGATGGGCCGAATGGCCTCTTTGTGTGCCGTTATGACTCTATGAGATTGTCACAAAAACCCAACTGGTTCACTAATGTCCTTCAGTGGCCTCTATGGGAGGAGAGAGAGGCGGGCGGGGGTGAAGGTGAGGGATTTTATACATCTGCAACTCGAACAGAACTTTGACAGAACCTCCCAAACCCGCGACCTCTACCACCTTGAAGGACAAGGTGCATGGGAACAGCATCACCTCCAAGTTCACCTCCAAGTCACACACCATCCTGACTTGGACATATATTGTCATTCCTACGTCGTCGCTGGGTGAAAATCCTGGAATTCCTTTCCTGGCAGCATTGTGGGAGCACCTTCACCACACGGACTGCAGCGGTTCATGAAGAAGGCTCACCATCACCTTCTCACCGGGCAACTGGGGATTGACAACATATGCTGGCCTTACTCGCGACGCCCACACCCTACGAATGAATTCAAAAAATCTGCATATGTAAAATGGATTAAAAGCCTCCACAGAAATACTTGTTCCTAAAACAATAGTCTTACATTGTAGGGACTGTGTCTGTTTAAAAACCTAATCTCCCCCAGAATCCACCTCCCTTGACAGTCTCACATTGGAAATTGTTGGGTCCTCCTGGGCTCAGAAGTACTGGGGGTTAAACCCAGCAGCTTCTCCTCCATCTCCACTCCAGCTCAAACTGAAGCAACAAAAAGACCTGCACAGGCGGCCAGGGACCGACTTCCGCATCCAGCGCCCGCCCTGATACAAGCCGGCTCTGGATTGGCGGGTCTGCTGTGTCCTGGCTGGTCACTTCCGCGCATGCTCAGCTCACACTGCCCGGGTGATTGACGGGAGCTCCGGACCAATAGGAAGAGCGGGGCGGAGCTGGAGGACCGAGCGGGCGGCGGGTCCTCCAACCAATCAGAGTGTGTGAGGGGCGGGGTTTGACCTTTAAACCTGAACAATAGAAGGTGAGCTGAGCATGCGCGGACCTTGGCAGCAGCCGCTGACACATCAGGTGAGAGAGCTCAGGGAGCGGGTTAATAAACCCCGGGGGGACGCGGGCTGCACACACCCCGAGTGCGGCCCCAGGCCCCATTATTCAAACACTCAACATTATCCGCTTCACAAACACCCGGGGTGGGCCTCTGGCCCCGAACACGAGCCTCCGGGCTGGGCGTTTGCCCCGAGCGGGGCGGCAGCTGCGGGGCTTTCTCCCGGTGACAGGCCCGGGTTAACGGCCGCCATCTTGACAGGCTCAGGGGGCAGCAGGGCGCATGCGCGGCCCCCTTGGCCAGGAACCAGGAGGAGAGAATCTTGTCAATTTCTATCCTGGACTCTCAGTCATGGCTTTTGGAAACTCCTTTTACAGGCTGTGAGAAGGGCAGCATTTACACACCGCAAACTCAAACCAAACATCACATCAAGATCTGACAGAGTCACTCCATTCATCAGGACCCGAATATCATTGGCCTTTGAATGTGGAAGGAGAAATGTTTGTCTGTTCTGTCTGTGGGAAAAGATTTCAAACATCAGTGTGACTGGAAAAGCACCGAGACACACACACCCGAGTGAGAGTGTTCCAGTGCACTGACTGTGGAAAGAGCTTTAACCAGTTACACAGCCTGAAAAAACATCGCACCGTTCACAGCGGGGAGAAACCGTACACGTGTTCTGTGTGTGGACGAGGCTTCAACTGAACGTCCAACCTGGAGAGACACAAGGACACCCGCACCATGGAGAAACCGTGGAAATGTGGGGACTGTGGGAAGGGATTCAAATACCCGTCCCAGCTGGAAACTCATTATTACAGTCACACTGGGGAGAGACCATTCACTTGCTCTGTGTGTGGGAAGGGATTCACTAAATTATCCGGCCTTGTGACACACCAGCGAATTCACACCGGGGAGAGGCAGTTCAGCTGCTCCGTGTCTGAGAAGGGATTCACAGAGTTGTCCAAGCTCCAGACACACCAACTTGTTCAAACTGATAAGAGAGTTTTTCAGTGTTCTGACTGTGAGAACAAGTATAAAAGCAAAAATGATCTGCGGACACATCAATGCACTCACACTGAGGAGAGACCTTTCAATTGTTTTGTCTGTGAGAAGACCTTTAAAAGCACAAAGGATCTGCTGACACACCAACTGGTTCACACTGAGGAGAGACCTTTCAATTGTTCTGTCTGTGAGAAGACCTTTAAAAGCACAAAGGATCTGCTGACACACCAACTGGTTCACACTGAGGAGAGACCTTTCAATTGTTCTGTCTGTGAGAAGACCTTTAAAAGCACAAAGGATCTGCTGACACACCAACTGGTTCACACTGAGGAGAGACCTTTTAATTGTTCTGTCTGTGAGAAGACCTTTAAAAGCACAAGGGATCTGCTGACACACCAACTAGTTCACACTGATGAGAGACCTTTTAATTGTTCTGTCTGTGAGAAGACCTTTAAAAGCACAAGGGATCTGCTGACACACCAACTGGTTCACGCTGAGGAGAGACCTTTTAATTGTTCTGTCTGTGAGAAGACCTTTAAAAGCACAAAGGATCTGCTGACACACCAACTGGTTCACACTGAGGAGAGACCTTTCAATTGTTCTGTCTGTGAGAAGACCTTTAAAAGCACAAAGGATCTGCTGACACACCAACTGGTTCACACTGAGGAGAGACCTTTTAATTGTTCTGTCTGTGAGAAGACCTTTAAAAGCACAAAGTATCTGCTGACACACCAACTGGTTCACACTGAGGAGAGACCTTTCAATTGTTCTGTCTGTGAGAAGACCTTTAAAAGCACGAAGGATCTGCTGACACACCAATGCACTCACACTGAGGAGAGACCTTTCAATTGTTTTGTCTGTGAGAAGACCTTTAAAAGCACAAAGGATCTGCTGACACACCAACTGGTTCACACTGAGGAGAGACCTTTTAATTGTTCTGTCTGTGAGAAGACCTTTAAAAGCACAAAGGATCTGCTGACACACCAACTTGTTCACACTGAGGAGAGACCTTTTAATTGTTCTGTCTGTGAGAAGACCTTTAAAAGCACAAAGTATCTGCTGACACACCAACTGGTTCACACTGAGGAGAGACCTTTCAATTGTTCTGTCTGTGAGAAGACCTTTAAAAGCACAAAGGATCTGCTGACACACCAACTGGTTCACACTGAGGAGAGACCTTTTAATTGTTCTGTCTGTGAGAAGACCTTTAAAAGCACAAAGGATCTGCTGACACACCAATGCACTCACACTGAGGAGAGACCTTTTAATTGTTCTGTCTGTGAGAAGACCTTTAAAAGCACAAGGATCTGCTGACACACCAACTGGTTCACACTGAGGAGAGACCTTTTAATTGTTCTGTCTGTGAGAAGACCTTTAAAAGTACAAAGGATCTGCTGACACACCAACTGGTTCACACTGAGGAGAGACCTTTTAATTGTTCTGTCTGTGAGAAGACCTTTAAAAGCACAAGGGATCTGCTGACACACCAATGCACTCACACCGGGGAGAGGCCGTTCACCTGCTCCGAGTGTGGGAAGGGATTCACCCGTTCATCCGACCAGCTAAAACACCAGCGAGTTCACAAGTGACTGCAGGGCTTGATTCTGCTGTTATTGCTGCTGTTAATCACATCGAGGACTGAACCATGTTCATTCTGACAGTTGGGTTTCATTTCTGCTGATCTTAAACTCCAGCCCAGTTACAGGGGTTCTTATTATTCCGGATAAACCGTCTGGGGTTTTACCTGCCAGCATAGGTCGAGAGGTGAATAACGTCTGACTCGCCGAACTGTCTTACAGTGAACCTAGTTTGGATCACCGCTTAATCTTCGATTTTCAGTGGAATACAAGCCGAGTCCATACAAACTGTCCTGATAATTTATCCCTTTTAGCCCCGGGATCATTCTGGTGAATCTGTGCTGCACCCTCTCCAAGGCCAATATATCCTTCCTGAGGGGCCGTGCCCAGATCTGAATCCAGTGCTCCAGATCGGGTCTAACCAGAGCTCTGTACAGCTGTAACATCACTTCCACCCCTTATTGGTTACTAGGTGCTGCTTGATGACTCTTTCCATCACTCTGATGATTGAGAGTAGGCTGACAGGACAGTAATTGGCCGGGTTGAATCTTCTACACTCCTCATTGACCAGGGCTGGTTGTCTGCCTTGATGGTGATGGAGGAGTGAGGGCCACGAGTTTACAGATTTTGGTGGAATACAATTCTGCTACTGCTGTGGGCCCACAGGGCCTCATGGACACCCAGTTTTGAGCTGCTAGATCTGTTCTTAATATATCCCACTTAGCACGGTGGTAGTGCCACACGATACGATGGTGGGGGTCCTCAGTGTGTAGACAGTATTTGGTCTCCACAAGGACTGTGTAGTGGTCACTCCGACCAATACTGTCATAAACAGACGAATCTGCGACAGGTAGATTGCTGAGGACGAGGTCAAGTAGGTTATTCCCGCGTGTTGGTTCTCTCACCAGCTGCCTGCGCTCAGAGTGTTTGTGATGGTTTAATGGTGGCCTCCATGACCCAGGGGGCCGCAAGCCCCGCCCCTCACACACTCCAATTCATTGGAGGACCGACCGCCCGCTCGGTCCTCCAGCCCCTCTTCCTATTGGTCCGGAGCTCCCGTCAATCACCCGGGCAGTGTGAGCTGAGCATGCGCGGGCGGCAGTGGTGACTGTGGGTGAGGCAGCAGGTGAGAGATGGGTGGAGGGAGCGGGTTAATAAACCCCAGGGGGACGCGGGCTGCACACACCCCGAGTGCGGCCCCAGGCCCCATTATTAAAACACTCAACATTATCCGCTTCTCAAACACCCGGGGTGGGCCTCAGGCCCCGAACAAGAGCCTCCGGGCCGGGCGTTTGCCCCGAGCGGGGCGGCAGCTGCGGGGCTTTCTCCCGGTGACAGGCCCGGGTTAACGGCCGCCATCTTGACAGGCTCAGGGGGCAGCAGGGCGCATGCGCGGCCCCCTTGGCCAGGAACCAGGAGGAGAGAATCTTGTCAATTTCTATCCTGGACTCACAGTCATGTGTGATCTTTCCGCTTAATTCAGGCACTCTCATCAGAAATTAGTTCACAATAAAATTGTACATTTTACTTCAATCCTATATTGATCTTTGGTACAATTCAGTGTCTGAAAGGTTCCGCTGATTAACATCTCTAATTAGAAAGTGCTGATTAATCCTCACTGACAATTCTTACTGACTTGCACATTACACACAGTGGCACCTCCATTATCCACCAGAAAGAAGGGGAATGGGAATTGGTGGAGAATCGAGAGTCCCCAAATGTTGCCCCTCCCGTCTGGTACAGCAATCCCCTCGGCACGGGAATGGAGACAAATCCAATCCAAGTAACGGGCTGAGTTTAATCTTTCTGGGCCTTTGGGATTGGTTTATATCAGACGGGGGAGATTGGTGTCCGTGACTGTGGGGTTGGTTTATATCAGACGGGGGAGATTGGTGTCCGTGACTGTGGGGTTGGTTTATATCAGACAGGAGGAGATTGGTGTCAGTGACTGTGGGGTTGGTTTATATCAGACAGGAGGAGATTGGTGTCAGTGACTGTGGGGCTGGTTTATATCAGACAGGAGGAGATTGGTGTCAGTGACTGGGGTTGGTTTATATCAGACAGTAGGAGATTGGTGTCAGTGACTGTGGGGTTGGTTTTTATCAGACAAACTAATCAAAGTTGGACAAAATGTATTTTTTGTATGTATATTTATGTATATATGTTTATGTACTTATGGATTTATATATATATTAAATAGTGTTATTCCTATATTAACGTCTGGTAGGAATTTTTTTTTAAATTCATTCCTGGGATGTGAGCATCACTGGCAAGGCCAGCATTTATTGGCCATCCCGAGTTGCCCTTGAGTAGGTGGTGGTGAGCCACCTTCTTGAACCGCTGCAGTCCATGTGGTGAAGGTGCTCCCACAGAGCTGTTAGGGAGGGAGTTCCAGGATTTTGACCCAGTGACGATGAAGGATCGGCGATATATTTCCATGTCGGGATGGTGTGTGACTTGGAGGGGAGCTTGGAAGTGGTGTTGTTCCCCTGCGCCTGCTGCCCTCGTCCTTCGAGGTGGTGGAGGTGGCGGGTTTGGGAGGTGCTGCCGAAGAATCCTTGGCGAGTTGCTGCAGCGCCTCTTGTCGATCAGAGGTTCTCAACCGGGGTCCGTGAGAAGGTTTCAAGGGGTCGGCCCAGAAACTCTCTCCCTCTTTCATTCTTTCTCTCACAAGCAGCCCTCACACCGGGCGCCGGCTCAGTTCCCATTGAGAGCAGCCGCGGGGGAAGCGATGTGGGGCGCGATGGGGCGAAGGCTGCGGAAGCTGCCCCTCGCTCGCTGCCAATTCGCTTGATCCAGATTCCCATCATCTCCATCCAGCCTGTTGCCCCCATCACCTGGACCTGATGGCTTACATCCTAGAGTCTTGAAGGAAGTGGCGGTAGGGATTGTAGATGCATTGGTAATAATTTTTCAAAACTCCCTGGATTCCGCTAAGGTCCCGGCAGACTGGAAAACTGCTAATGTAACACCCTTATTTAAAAAGGGCAGTAGACAGAAGGCTGGTAACTATAGACCGGTTAGCCTAACATCTGTGGTAGGTAAAATTTTGGAGTCCATTATTAAGGAAACAGTAACAGGACATTTGGATAATCATAATTTAATAGGACAAAGTCAGCATGGTTTTACGAAGGGGAAGTCATGTTTGACAAATTTGCTGGAGTTCTTTGAGGAAGTAACATATAGAGTGGATAAAGGGGAACCAGTGGACGTAGTGTATTTAGACTTCCAAAAGGCATTTGACTAGGTGCCACACAAAAGATTATTGCTTAAGGTAAAAAATCACGGGATTGGGGGTAATATTCTGGCATGGATAGAGGATTGGCTATCTAACAGAAAGCAAAGAGTTGGGATAAATGGTTCATTCTCAGACTGGCAATCAGTAACTAGTGGTGTTCCACAGGGGTCAGTGCTGGGTCCCCAACTCTTCACAATCTATATTAACGATTTGGAGGAAGGGACCAAGTGTAACATATCAAAATTTGCAGATGATACAAAGATGGGAGGGAAAGTAGTGAGTGAGGAGGACATAAAAAACCTGCAAGGGGACATAGACAGGCTAAGTAAGTGGGCAGAGATTTGGCAGATGGAATACAACACTGGAAAGTGTGAGGTGATGCACTTTGGCAGGAAAAATCCTAGAGCAATTTATTATCTTAATGGCAAGAAACTGGAGAGTACTGAAGTGCAAAGGGATCTGGGGGTCCTGGTGCACGAAACTCAAAAGGTTAGTATGCAGGTGCAGCAAGTGATTAAGAAGGCAAATGGAATGTTGGCTTTCATTGCTAGGGGGATAGAATATAAAAATAGGGAGGTATTGCTTCAGTTGTACAAGGTATTGGTGAGACCGCACCTGGAATACTGCATACAGTTTTGGTGTCCTTACTTAAGGAAAGACATCCTTGCTCTCGAGGCAGTGCAAAAAAGGTTCACTCGGTTAATCCCGGGGATGAGGGGGTGGTCATATGAGGAGAGGTTGGGTAGATTGGGACTCTACTCATTGGAGTTCAGAAGAATGAGAGGCGATCTTATTGAAACATATAAGATTGTGAAGGGGTTGGATCGGGTGGATGCGGGGAGGATGTTCCCGATGACGGGTGAGACTAGAACTAGGGGACATAGTCTTAGAATAAGGGGCTGCTCTTTCAAAACTGAGATGAGGAGGAACTACTTCACTCAGAGGGTGGTAGGTCCATGGAATATGCTGCCACAAAAAGCTGTAGAAGCTACATCATTAAATAAATTTAAAACAGAAATAGACAGTTTCCGAGAAGTAAAGGGCATTAAGGGTTACGGGGAGCGGGCAGGAATTTGGACATGAGTCTAGGTTCGGATCGGTCATGGCCCTGTGGGTAGTGGAGCGGGCCCAGGGACTGTGTAGCCTGATTCTGCTCCTATTTCGTGTGTGCAATTCTGTTAGATGCAGGAGATGGTTCTGTGATAGATAGTAGATTGGCGGTTAGGATCAGATCAGCCATGATCTTATTGAATGGCGGAGCAGGCTCGAGGGGCCGATTGGCCTACTCCTGCTCCTATTTCTTATGTTCTTATCTCCCCGCTTCCCCCCTACAAATCCAGGCTGGGGTTTATTGGAGGGTGGGGCCATTCCCAATTCCAGGAGCCCAGCCCGTTGAACACCTTCTCCCACTGGAACAGGAGCAGTCAGCAGGCGCAGTTTGCGGGACCCGCAGCTCCAGCCGCCGCTCGCCCTCACACCAGGCGGCGCCACTGAGCAGAACAGCCCGCGGCCCCGGGAATTGGTCTCCTCAAACGTCAATCAAAGGCCAGCAGCCAATCCGCTTGGCCCAGGTCCCGCCTCCACCCGCCGCCCATTGTTGGGGCGAAATTCAAAGCGCCGCGAGCGGGAGCTCAAACTGTCAATCAAAGGACAGCCCCGCCCATTGCACCCTGCTCACTCTCCGATTGGTGGTTGCGGGGGTGGGCGGGACCATAAAGGGCCAATCAGTGCACTCCCCGCCTCCGCCTGGGAGCTGGGCTTTGCTCAGGTGAGCAGATCACGTGGGCTGGAAGGACGGCGGCCACAAGGCAGCTTGTGTCGTCACTGGGCCTCTTGTATTGGGGAATCAGGGAGGAGGGAGTTTCAAACATACTATTACCGCAATTAATCGTCAAATAACTATTTATTTCAAAAAATAAAGTACAGTGATTTGAAATGGAAAGACTTGCATTTATAGAGAGGCTTCTGTGCCCTCAGGATGTCCCAAAGCGCTTTACAGACAATGAATACTTGTGTTGTGTTACAGGAGGTCCGGGGAATTGTTATAACACAGGAGGGGCCTCAGAGAACCCCTGATCTACACTGTCCCATCAAACACTCCCAGGGCAGGTACAGCACAGGTTAGATACAGAGTAAAGCTCCCTCTACACTGTCCCATCAAACACTCCCAGGGCAGGTACAGCACGGGTTAGATACAGAGTAAAGCTCCCTCTACACTGTCCCATCAAACACTCCCAGGGCAGGTACAGCACGGGTTAGATACAGAGTAAAGCTCCCTCTACACTGTCCCATCAAACACTCCCAGGGCAGGTACAGAACGGGTTAGATACAGATTAAAGCTCCCTCTACACTGTCCCATCAAACACTCCCAGGGCAGTTACAGCACGGGTTAGATACAGAGTAAAGCTCCCTCTGCACTGTCCCATCAAACACACCCAGGGCAGGTACAGCACGGATTAGATACAGAGTAAAGCTCCCTCTACACTGTCCCATCAAACACTCCCAGGGCAGGTACAGAACGGGTTAGATACAGAGTAAAGCTCCCTCTACACTGTCCCATCAAATACTCCCAGGGCAGTTACAGCACGGGTTAGATACAGAGTAAAGCTCCCTCTGCACTGTCCCATCAAACACACCCAGGGCAGGTACAGCACGGATTAGATACAGAGTAAAGCTCCCTCTACACTGTCCCATCAAACACTCCCAGGGCAGGTACAGCACGGGTTAGATACAGAGTAAAGCTCCCTCTACACTGTCCCATCAAACACTCCCAGGGCAGGTACAGCACGGGTTAGATACAGAGTAAAGCTCCCTCTACACTGTCCCATCAAACACTCCCAGGGCAGGTACAGAACGGGTTAGATACAGATTAAAGCTCCCTCTACACTGTCCCATCAAACACTCCCAGGGCAGTTACAGCACGGGTTAGATACAGAGTAAAGCTCCCTCTGCACTGTCCCATCAAACACACCCAGGGCAGGTACAGCACGGATTAGATACAGAGTAAAGCTCCCTCTACACTGTCCCATCAAACACTCCCAGGGCAGGTACAGAACGGGTTAGATACAGAGTAAAGCTCCCTCTACACTGTCCCATCAAATACTCCCAGGGCAGTTACAGCACGGGTTAGATACAGAGTAAAGCTCCCTCTGCACTGTCCCATCAAACACACCCAGGGCAGGTACAGCACGGATTAGATACAGAGTAAAGCTCCCTCTACACTGTCCCATCAAACACTCCCAGGGCAGGTACAGCACGGGTTAGATACAGAGTAAAGCTCCCTCTACACTGTCCCATCAAACACTCCCAGGGCAGGTACAGCACGGCTTAGATACAGAGTAAAGCTCCCTCTACACTGTCCATCAAACACTCCCAGGGCAGTTACAGCACAGGCTAGATACAGAGTAAAGCTTCCTCTACACTGTCCCATCAAAAACTCCCAGGGCAGGTACAGCACGGGTTAGATACAGAGTAAAGCTCCCTCTACACTGTCCCATCAAACACTCCCAGGGCAGGTACAGCACGGGTTAGGTACAGAGTAAAGCTCCCTCTACACTGTTCCATCAAACACTCCAGGGCAGGTACAGCACGGGTTAGATACAGAGTAAAGCTCCCTCTACACTGTCCCATCAAACACTCCCAGGGCAGGTACAGCACAGGTTAGATACAGAGTAAAGCTCCCTCTACACTGTCTCATCAAACACTCCCAGGGCAGGTACAGTACGGGTTAGATACAGTGTAAAGCTCCCTCTACACTGTCCCATCAAATACCCCCAGGGCAGGTACAGGGGCGTGTTACCAATACCTTCTCTGGATACCAAGGCTAGGGGAGGCACTCTGGATGATATGGGGAGCTGGGAGTAATGATCGGGTGTTAGTCGTGGCTCAGTGGGAACACTCTCATCTCTGAGTCAGGAGGTTGTAGGATCAAGTCCACCTACAGAGACTTGAGAACACAATCTAGGCTGATTTTCCAATGCAGTACTGAGGGAGCGCTGCACTGACAGAGGTGCCGTCTTTCAGACGAGACGCTCAAGCGAGGCCCCATCTGCCGTCTCAAGTGGACGTAAAAAATCGGATACAATAGCAAAATACTGCAGATGCTGGAAATCTGAAATAAAAACAGAAAATGCTGGAAATACTCAGCAGGTCAGGCAGCATCTGTGGAGACAGAAACAGAGTTAACGTTTCAGGTTGATGACCTTTCGTCAAAATTGGGGTCATCTGCAACTGGGCTGGAGTTTATTATTCTGGATATATGTCAAATAAATCAGCTTTTTTTAAACACATTGTTGTAGATTTTTGTCTTTCCCACCTGAATGTTTAGCATCACCTGGCTGGAGCTCAGAAAGGACAATCTGGGGGAGGATCGTACGGTGGGAACAGAACTTCAGCCTGGACACAGTCCTTCAGGGCCACACTGAGAGAGGCAAACGGCACTTTGGTCTTTCTCGTCTCTCTTCACTGACAGCAAAGTCACCGTGTGGGTTAATCTTGAGGCCTGTAAGAAATGTGTCCCAGCCACTCTCTTCCATGGTTCAGAGCTCCTAGGCACGGAACAGAAGGCTCCTTTACAACTGTGTTTAGAGTCAGGAAGAACAACGGTGAATGCTGGAAACGTGCTGTCAAATCAGAGATTGGTGTAAAACTGGTGATCTGTTCCTGACTGAAAGTGAAACGGCAGGTTTAAGTTTCCAGTCTAAAAATGACTGGTAATTATTCTATGAAGATTTAACGTGTTTGTGTGACAGTCCTGAGTCTACCATTTTAAGGCAGGCAATAACACATTTAAAATAAACCCGTTTAAAATAAATTGGTTCAAGTCTACATTAAAATAGCAGAGGGAGGAGTTCACAGGAGCCTGTTAACTGCTGGTACAATTATACAACAGACATTTGATCTCCAGATAAAGAAGGACCTGCAGCATGTTTCCATGAATTCCCTGTTTTATTGATGTGTGTGTGTTAGACACCAGGATAACTAAAAATACACGACCCGGAACATCCACGGGGTGCGATTCCCGACAGTTACTCTGGGATCACTCCCGCTGTGGAACTCCACACTGACCCTGCTGAAGGGTGTTTATAGAGATGGGACGTTGCTCTGTGAGCCCCTTGCCCATGTCTTCAACAGTTCTATAGAGTCAGGGATTGTTCCCTGAGATTGGAAGATAGCTCACGTAGTTCCATTTTCCATATCGGGGGCAAACCAGAGCCAGGGAACTACAACCCCATCAGCGTGACCTCAATGACAGAGAAGATGCTTGAAGGGATCCTGAGAGATGCTGTTTATGATCACTGGGGAAAGGGAAGGGGCTGTCAGAGAGACTCAACATGGCTTCCGGAAAAGAAAGTCACGTCTTACAAACTATTGGCGATGCCATTGTCACTGGACACAGCCTTTTTCATTTGGTGTCACAATGTAAGTGGTCCATGGATTTGGAGTCACAATGTAAGTGGTCCCTGGATTTGGGGTCACAATGTAAGTGGTCCCTGGATTTGGGGTCACAATGTAAGTGGTCCCTGGATTTGGGGTCACAATGTAAGTGGTCCCTGGATTTGGGGTCACAATGTAAGTGGTCCCTGGATTTGGAGTCACAATGTAAGTGGTCCATGGATTTGGAGTCACAATGTAAGTGGTCCCTGGATTTGGAGTCACAATGTAAGTGGTCCCTAGATTTGGTGTCACAATGTAAGTGGTCCCTGGATTTGGGGTCACAATGTAAGTGGTCCATGGATTTGGAGTCACAATGTAAGTGGTCCATGGATTTGGAGTCACAATGTAAGTGGTCCATGGATTTGGGGTCACAATGTAAGTGGTCCCTGGATTTGGTGCCTCAGTGTAAGCTGTCCCCACAGAGCTGGTTCCTGAGACCACACCCCACATAGAGAGGGTTCCCGCGTGAGGCCTGCTGGGTCAGGTTATAAAGAGACCGCGCACTGTTCCTCCTCCCACTGCCTGAGGGAATGGGGCATATATTTAAAGGGACAGTGACCCCTTTTCTTTGCATATTTATAGTTAAAGGGACAGTCTCGTTTATCTTGGCATGTTGGAGGACTTCACTGACAGAGCTTCTGTTACGAGTCACTCCCTTCTGTACTCGTGCAGTGATTGTAAAGCTGTCTATTTTAGTGACTTGAGACTTTCTAAAATGCCTCACTATTTTTGAAGATCCATTTAACTTGGTTGTTTAATTTTGAAAGACTTCAGAATTTTGAAATGTACCAAAGGTGGAGTGATATTTCTTTCAAAATATTCTGTTCTAACCCTCCCCCGCTCCCCCCTCCCCAACTTTAAAACACTCTGCACTACTGACTGGGAAAGTCCCAAGTTCAACCCTTGATCTGTGCTGTTCGTTGATCTTAGCCAAGGCAGCAGTTCAGGGGCTATAATTGACCTCAGTTCCACTGGGCTAAATAAAAGTAAAAATCAGCCAGTGCCCCTGCTCTTGGTGGCGATCCAGTGACACCAGCTGGGAAATGTATGAATGTCAATCGAGTGCAGGATTGGACTCGGCTGTGATGCCGACCACAGTGGAAACCCTGCTGACACTCACTGTGTCAGGTGACGGTGAGGCCCTAGAGGTTTTTTAATGGCTATGGAATTGCACCCAGCCAGATTCAGCACCTTCTGGAGAGAAGGGGGAAAACAAAATCCCAGATGGTGTAATGAACGTTGTTTTCAGACAGTGAGGATGGAGGGAGAGTGTGGAGAATAGGGAATTTACAGCTTAGGAGGGACAGGAAGATACAGAATGCTCTGTAGAAACTAGATTTTCTGTTCTGAATTTCAATCCTGTTGTAAACACCATTTGCAGGGGAGGATCTGCAGATGGGAAACTCAAACCAAACATCGCGGCAAGATCTGACAGATTCATCAGGACCTGAATATCATCGGGCATTGGATATAGAAGGAAAAAACACCAATCACAGCGGGGAGAAACAGGACACGTGTTCTGTGTGTGAACGCAGCTTCAACCAATCGTCCAGCCCGTGAGGCTCGTGCGCCCACCTGAATCAACAATGTAAATGTGGGGACTGTAGGAACGCATTCAGTTGCTCGTCTGAGGTGGAAACTCATGGATAGTCACACCGGGGAGAGGCCGTTCACCAGCTGAGTGTGGAGAGAGATTCACTTGCTCATCTCACCTACTACCACACTAGCATGTTTGTAATGTGGAGAATCCATTCACTGCTCTGTATGTGGAAAGGGATTCAACTGATCATCCCATTTACTGACACACCAGCACAGTCACACCGGAGAGAGGCCGTTTTAGATACTTCACGTGTGGGAAGTGATTCATTCCATTGTCCCAACTGTTGACACTCCCGATTGTCCACATTGAGAACTGTTACTTTAAATACACTTACTGTGAGTAAAGCTTTCAAAGTTGAAAGTAGCTGATGCACGATCAGCGCATTCATACTGGAGAGAGGCTGTTTCAATATCCTGTGTGTGCGAAGAAATTCACCCCACCTGCTGAGACACCAGTGAGTTCACATGTGACTGCAGGGGGTGAATTCTGCTGTTATCCAAGACTGAACGATGGCAGAGTGCCCGTGCACTTGGGTTTCTGTATGAATTATTTATTAATTTTATCTCAATCGGTTCACAGAAAATCATATTCCATTCACTGATTGGGGGTTCCAATGTTACCCAGCATGCCCCGCGGGGAGATTGTGTCCTATTCACACTACAGGAGACCAGTGCGCAGGCGCGGTGCGGGACGGTATTAGGAGCATGCGCAGTGTGACTTCGATCAGACTTGGGCGAGAGCTGGAAGTGGGCAGAGGTCGCAGACACAGTTTTGCAGCAGGTGAGAGGCGATGGTCGCAGGAGAGTAATGGGTCTGGCAGGTGGGCTTCATAAGCACCTGGTGTAGGCCGCTAGCCCCGAATAAGAACCTGCAGGTTCCGCGTTTGCAGATCCGGGGCATTTTCCCCGGTAACAGGCCCCAGTTAATTGCCGCCATGTTTACAAAGGAAAGCTGGAAGGTTTAGTGCGCCGCCATTTTGATTCATCGTGCAGCGGAGCGTATGTGCGGCCATCTTTGTAAAGGAACAATGAGTGGGCGGGGCTTCAGGGTCCCAGTGACCAGGGGAGAAAATCATTGACTCATTGATTTTATTCTCACTCTACACACAGCGGGTGTTTCAACATCTCAACACAAAAGCAAAATACAGCGCATGCTGGAAATCTGAAATAAAAGCAGAAAATGCTGGAAATACTCAGCAGGTCAGGCAGTGTCTATGGAGAGAGAAAAGAAGAAAGACTTGCATTTATATAGCGCCTTTCAAGAGCACCGGAGGTGCCAAAGCGCTTTACAGCCAATGTGTTGGATCTGCTGTGCTTGCATGGAAAGGTGTTGTGGGAAGGGGAGGGGTTGTTTTTTTTTATTGTTCGTTCACGGGATGTGGGCTTCGCTCGAAAGGCCAGCGTTTATTGCCCATCCCTAGGATTTTGACCCAGCAACTATGAAGGAATGGCGGTCTATTTCCAAGTCAGGATGGTGTGTGACTTGGAGGGGAGCTTGCAGCTGGTGGTGTTCCCATGTGCCTACTGCCTTTGTCCTTCTAGGTGGAAGAGGTCGCAGGTTTGGGAGGTGCTGCAGTGCATCTGGTAGATGGTACACACTGCAGCCACGGTACGCCGATGGTGGAGGGAGTGAATGTTTAAGGTGGTGGATGGAGTGCCAATCAAACGGGCTGCTTTGTCCTGGATGGTGTCAAGCCTCTTGTATGTTGTTGGAGCTGCACTCATCCAGGCAAGTGGAGATAATTCCATCACACTTCTGACTTGTGCCTTGGAAAGGCTTTGGGGAGTCAGGAGGTGAGACCCTCACCACAGAATACCCAGCCTCTGACCTGCTCTTGTAGCCACAGTATTTATGTAGCTGGTCCAGTTAAGTTTCCGGTCAATGGTGACCTCCAGGATGTTGATGATGGGGGTTTCGGTGATGGTAATGCCATTGAATGTCAAGGGGTGGTGGTTAGACTCTCTTGTTGGAGATGGTCATTGTCTGGCACTTGTGTAGCGCGAATGTTTCTTGCCACTTATCAGCCCAAACCTGAACGTCGTCCAGGTCTTGCGGCAGGCAGGCACGAACTGCTTCATTATCTGAGGAGCTGCAAATGGAACTGAAAAATGTGCAATCATCAGCGAACTTCCCCACTTCTGACCCTATAGTGGCGGGAAGGCCATTGATAAAGCAGCTGAAGATGGCTGGGAATAGGACACTGCCCTGAGGAACTCCTGTGTTGGAGATGATTGAAGAGTGGACCAGGGTGTAAGCGCCCTCCACCACTTTAACAGTTACCAGTTTCCGGGCCCTTTTCACTCCTCCTGCGGCTGCAGGACATTCTGAAGGGGGAGGGTGAACAGCCAGAGGTCATGGTCCATATCGGTACCAACGACATAGGTAGAAAGAGGGACGAGGTCCTGCAAGCAGAATATAGGGAGCTAGGAAATAAATTAAAAAGCAGGACCTCAAAGGTAGTAATCTCAGGATTACTCCCAGTGCCACGTGCTAGCGAGAGCAGAAATAGGAGAATAGACCAGATGAATGCGTGGCTGGAGAGATGGTGTAGGAGGGAGGGATTTAAATTCCTGAGGCATTGGGACCACTTCTGGGGAAGGTGGGACCTGTACAAGCTGGACGGGTTACACCTCGGCAGAAACGGGACCAACATCCTCGCAGGGGGGTTTGCTAGTGCTGTTGGGAAGGATTTAAGCTAGTTTGTCAGGGGGCTGGGAACCTAAGTGTGGGCCCAGAATGGAGAGAAACAAAGCTGGAAGTGCAAGTTAGAAAAGTAGTCAGCAAAACTAGTGGGGAGCAGAAACAAAGGCCAACAGTAAAGAGGGTCATAGTACAGAAAAATATTAAACAGGCAAAGTTGAAGGCACTTTATCTAAATGCACTGAGCATTCGCAACAAGGTGGATGAATTAATGGCACTAATAGAAGTAAATGGGTATGATGTAATTGTCATTACAGAGACATGGTTGCAGGGTAACCAAAGCTGGGAACTGAATGTTCCAGGGTGCTCAACATTTAGGAAGGACAGACAAGAAGGAAAAGGAGGTGGCGTAGCGCTGTTAATAAGGGATGAGATCGGTACAGTAGAGATAAAAGATCTTGGCTTGGCAGATCGTGATGTAGAACTGGAATCAGTTTGGGTGGAGCTAAGAAACAGCAAAGGGCGGAAAACATTGGTGGGAGTTGTGTATAGGCCACCAAACAGTAATGGTAATGTGGGGCACAGTATCAATCAAGAGATTAGAAGTGCATGTAACAAGAGCAATACGGTAATCATGGGGGACTTTAATCTACATATTGACTGGGCAAATCAAATTACCACTAATGGTGTGGAGGACGAATTCTTGGAATGCATGCGAGATGGTTTCCTGGATCAGTATGTGGAGGAACCAACCAGGGAACAAGCTATTCTGGATCTGGTACTGTGTAATGAGAAAGGGCTAATCAATAATCTTGTGGTAAAGGGGCCTTTAGGGACAAGTGACCATTATATGATTGAATTTTACATTAAGTTTGAGAGTGATGTAGTCCAATCTGAAACTAAAGTCTTCAATCTAAACAGAGGAAACTACAAGGGTATGAGGGACAAGTTGGCCATGGTAGATTGGGAGACTACACTAAAAGGTATGAAGGTGGACATACAATGGCTAACATTCAAGGAAATAATGCATAATTTGCAACCAACATATATTCCTCTAGGGCATAAAAACCCAAAAGGAAAAGTGATCCAACCATGGCTAACAAAAGAAATTAAAGCGAGTATTAAGTCAAAGGAGGAAGCTTATAAAGTTGCCAGAAAAAGCGGTCAGCCTGAGGATTGGGATCTTTTTAGAAATCAGCAAAGGGGGACCAAGAAATTGATAAAGAAAGGGAAAATGGAATATGAGCACAAACTAGCGAAAAATATAATAACAGATTGTAAAAGCTTCTATAGGTATGTGAAAAGGAAAAGACTGGTGAAGGTAAATGTAGGTCCTTTACAGTCAGAGACGGGAGAATTTATAATGGGGAATGAGGAAATGGCTGAGAAATTAAATAAATACTTTGTTTCTGTCTTCACGGAGGAAGACACAAAAAACCTCCCAGAAATACGAGAAAACCAAGGGTGTGACGAGAATGAGGAACGTAAAGAAATTATTATTAGTAAAAAAACAGTACTAGCAAAATTAATGGGACTAAAAGTCAATAAATCCCAAGGACCGGATGACCGACATCCTGGGGTTTTGAAAGAGGTGGCCATTGGAATAGTGGACGCATTGGTTGTCATCTTCCAAAATTCTATAGATTCTGGAACGGTTCCTGCAGATTGGAGGATAGCAAATGTAACCCCGCTATTTAAGAAAGGAGGGAGAGAGAAAACGGGGAACTACAGATCTGTTAGCCTCACATCAGTAGTTGGGAAAATGCTGGAATCTATTATAAAGGATGCAATAACTGGGCACTTAGAAACTAATAGTAAGATTGGGCAGAGTCAACATAGATTTATGAAAGGGAAATCCTATTTGACAAACCTATTGGAGTTCTTTGAGGATGTAACTAGTGGAGTAGACAAAGGGGAACCGGTAGATGTGGTGTATCTGGATTTTCAGAAGGCCTTCGATAAGGTCCCACACAAGAGGTTGGTGAACAAAATTAGGGCACATGGAATTGGGGGTAATATACTAGCATGGATTGAGAATTGGTTAACAGACAGAAAACAAAGAGTAGGGATAAACGGGTCTTTTTCAGGATGGCAGGCTGTGACTAGTGGGGTACCGCAAGGATCGGTGCTTGGGCCCCAGCTATTCACAATCTATATCAATGATTTGGATGAGGGGACTAAATGTAACATTTCCAAATTTGCTGATGATACAAAGCTAGGTGGCAGTGTCAGTTGCAAAGAGGATGTGAAGAGGCTTCAAGGGGTTCTCGACAGGCTCAGTGAGTGGGCGAGAACATGGCAGATGGCATATAATGTGGATAAATGTGAAGTTATCCACTTTGGTAGAAAAAACAGAAAGGCCAAGTATTTCCTAAATGGTGAAAGATTGGGGAATGCAGATGCTCAAAGGGACCTGGGTGTCCTTGTACATGAGTCACTGAAAGTGAATGTGCAGGTGCAGCAAGCCATTCGGAAGGCAAATGGTATGCTGGCCTTCATTACAAGAGGATTTGAGTACAGGAGTAAAGAAGTCTTACTCCAATTATATAGGGCCTTGGTGAGACCACACCTGGAGTACTATGTACAATTTTGGTCTCCTTACCTAAGGAAGGATATACTTGCCATAGGGAGTGCAACGAAGGTTCACGAGATTGATTCCTGGGATGGCGGGACTGCCGTATGAGAAGAGGTTGAGTAAACTAGGCCTGTATTCTCTTGAATTCAGAAGAATGACAGGGGATCTCATTGAAGCATACAAAATTATTACAGGGCTTGATAGGATGGACGCTGGGAGAATGTTTCCCTTGGCTGGGGAGTCTAGAACCAGGGGCCACAGCCTCAGGATAAAGGGTAGGCCATTCAGGACTGAGATGAGAAGAAATTTCTTCACACAGAGGGTGGTGAATCTTTGGAATTCTCTACCCCAGAGGGCGATGGAGGCTCAGTCATTGGGTATATTCAAAACAGAAGTCGATATATGTCTGACTTGTAAGGGCATCAAGGGATATGGCGATAGGGCCGGTGAATGGAGTTGAGGCAGAAGATCAGCCATGATCTCATTGAATGGCGGAGCAGGCTCGAAGGGCCGAATGGCCAACTCCTGGCCCTTTTCACTCCTCCTCCTTTTCACCATGGACGTCCAATCCCTCTGCACCTCCATCCCCTACCTGGACGGCCTGAGGGCGCTCCGCTTCTTCCTTGAACAGAGGCCCAACCAGTCCCCATCCACCACCAGCCTCCTACACCTGGCTGAACTTGTTCCCACATTGAACAACTTCTCCTTTGACTCCACTCGCTTCCTCCAAATAAAGGCATTGCTATGGGAACCCGCATGTGTCCTAGCTATGCCTGCCTTTTCATGGGATATGTGGAACATTCTTTGTTCCAGTCCGAGTCAGGTCCCCTCCCTCACCTCTTTTTCCGGTACATTGATAACTATTGGTGCCGGTTTCTGCTCTCGCCCTGAACTGGAAAACTTCATCAACTTTGCTTCCAATTTCCATCCTTCCCTCGTCTACACGAGGTCCATCTTAAAACCTGTCACATTGCTAACATTTTACAGTTCTGATGAAACGTCATTGACCTGAACCGTTAACTCTGTTTCTCTCTCCACAGATGCTGTCCTGAGTATTTCCAGCATTTTCTGTTTTATTTCAGATTTCCAACTGCTGCAGTATTTTGCTTTTGTACAAGTGTAGAACCGAACCCAGCCAGAGTCAGCACCTTCAGGGGAGGAGAGGGAGGGGAACCAGTGAGGGTAGAACTGAATCCAGCCAGAGTCAGCACCTTCAGGGGAGGAGAGGGAGGGGAACCAGTGAGTGTAGAACTGAACCCAGCCAGAGTCAGCTCCTTCAGGGGAGGAGAGGGAGGGGAACCAGTGAGTGTAGAACTGAACCCAGCCAGAGTCAGCACCTTCAGGGGAGGAGAGGGAGGGGAACCAGTGAGTGTAGAACTGAACCCAGCCAGAGTCAGCACCTTCAGGGGAGGAGAGAGAGAGGAACCAGTGAGTGTAGAACTGAACCCAGCCAGAGTCAGCACCTTCAGGAGAGGAGAGAGAGGGTAACCAGTGAATGTAGAACTGAACCCAGCCAGAGTCAGCACCTTCAGGGGAGGAGAGTAAGGGGAACCAGTGAGTGTAGAACTGACCCCAGCCAGAGTCAGCACCTTCAGGGGAGGAGAGGGAGGGGAACCAGTGAGTGTAGAACTGAACCCAGCCAGAGTCCGCACCTTCAGGGGAGGAGAGGGAGGGGAACCAGTGAGTGTAGAACTGACCCCAGCCAGAGTCAGCACCTTTTAGAGGAGGAGAGGGAGGGGAACCAGTGAGTGTAGAATTGACCCCAGCCAGAGTCAGCACCTTCAGGGGAGGAGAGTGAGTGTGGAACTGAACCCAGCCAGAGTCAGCACCTTCAGGGGAGGAGAGGAAGGGGAACCAGTGAGTGTAGAACTGAACCCATCAGCATCAAGGCTGAAAACTGGGAGTGGAGGACAAACTGTTCGGCGATATGTGATGGTATGGATTTCAGCACAGTGAGGAGGGAGAGTGTGTGGGACGGAGATTTACAGCTATGGCAGAACAAGAGAGGAAAGAATGTTCCATAGAAACTAGAATTGTCTGTTCTGAATTTCTATCCTGTACCTACAGTGATGACTTTTGTAAACTCCTTTTACAGGGTACTAGAAGCAGAGGATTTACAGACCGGAAATTGAAACCAAACATCACCTTAAAATCTCAGAGTCACTCAATTCATCAGGACCTGAATATCATCGGCCTTTGAATGTGGAAGGAGAAATGTTTGTCTCTTCTGTCTGTGGGAAACAATTTCAAACATCAGTGTGACTGGAAAAGCACCGAGACACACACACCCAAGTAAGAGTGTTCCAGTGCACTGACTGTGGAAAGAGCTTGAACCAGTTACACAGCCTGAAAAAACATCGCACCATTCACAGCGGGGAGAAACCGTACACGTGTTCTGTGTGTGGACGAGGCTTCAACTGATCGTCCAACCTGGGGAGTCACAAGGACACCTGCACCATGGAGAAACCATGGAAATGTGGGGACTGTGGGAAGGGATTTAATTACCCATCCAAGCTGGAAACTCATCGACGCAGTCACACCGGGGAGAGGCCGTTCACCTGCTCCGTGTGTGGGAAGGGATTCAATCAGTCATCCACCCTGCTGATACACCAGCGAGTTCACACTGGAGAGAGGCCGTTCACCTGCTCCGTGTGTGGAAAGGAATTCATTCAATCATCCAACCTTCTGACACACCAGCGAGTTCACACTGGGGAGAGGCCATTCACCTGTGCTGAGTGTGGGAAGGGATTCACTCATTCATCCAACCTTCTGAGACACCAGCGAGTTCACAGTGGGGAGACACCGTTCACCTGCTCCAGGTGTGAGATGGGATTCACTGTACCATCCGACCTGCTGTCACACCATTGCATTCACACTGGGGAGAGGCCGTTCACCTGCTCCGTATGTGGGAAGGGATTCAATCAATCATCCACCCTGCTGACACACCAGCGAGTTCACAGTGGGGAGAGACCATTCACCTGCTCTGTGTGTGGGAAGGGATTCACTCAGTCATCCAGCCTTCTGACACACCAGCGAGTTCACACTGGGGAGAGGCCGTTCACCTGCACTGTGTGTGGGAAGGGATTCACTCAGTCATCCAACCTGCTGACACACCAGCGAGTTCACAAGTGACTGCAGAGGTTGGATTCTGCAGTTATTGCTGCTGTTAATCACATCCAGGACTGAACCATGTTTATTCTGATAGTTGGAGTTTGTTTCTGCTGATGTTAGTAACCCCTATAACTGGGCTGGAGTTTAATATTCTGGATACATAGCTGATTGTATTCTCGGGTCTGC
Source organism: Squalus acanthias (assembly GCA_030390025.1). NCBI lineage: Eukaryota > Metazoa > Chordata > Chondrichthyes > Squaliformes > Squalidae > Squalus > Squalus acanthias. Next base: position 22,141 of record JASTWF010000977.1, on the reverse strand, counting down.
AGTGTCCCTTTAAGAACCACTGTCTGTGATCGTTCCCCTTAATTCAGGGACTCTCTTCAGAAATTATCTTACAATAAAATTATTAACTTTTACTTCAACTTAAATTGATCTTTGGTACAAAATCTACAATTCAGTATCTGAAAGGTTCCACTGATTAACATCTCCAATTAGAAAATGCTGATTAATCCTCGCTGACAATTCTTACTGACTTGCACGTTACACACAGTGGCACCTCCATTATCCACATGAAAGAAGGGGAATGGGAATTGGTGGAGAATCGAGAGTCCCCAAATGTTGCCCCTCCCGTCTGGTACAGCAATCCCCTCGTTGTGGGAATGGAGACAAGTCCAATCCAAGTAATGGGCTGAGTTTAATCTTTCTGGGCCTGTGGGGTTGGTTTATATCAGACAGGAGGAGATTGGTGTCAGTGACTGTGGGGTTGGTTTATATCAGACAGGAGGAGATTGGTGTCAGTGACTGTGGGGCTGGTTTATATCAGACAGGAGGAGATTGGTGTCAGTGACTGTGGGGTTGGTTTATATCAGACAGGAGGAGATTGGTGTCAGTGACTGTGGGGTTGGTTTATATCAGACAGGAGGAGATTGGTGTCTTCTTCTTAGGCAGTCCCTGGGAACCGAGGATGACTTGCTTCCACACTAACAATGAGTTCACAGGTGACTGATGAGTCTAATGCGGGACCTACAGTCTCTGTCACAGGTGGGGCAGACGGTGGTTGAAGGGGCGGGTCGGTGGGGTGCTTGGGTTGACGTGCGCTCCTTGCGCTCTCTGCGCTTGGCTTCCGCTTGCTCCCAGCGAAGAGACTCTAGGTGTTTGGCGCCTTCCCGGATGCTTCTCCTCCACTTTGTGCGGTCTTGGGCCAGGGATTCCCCGGTGTCGGTGGGGATGTTACACTTTTTCAAGGAGGCTTTGAGGGTGTCCTTGAAGCGTTTCCTCTGCCCACCTGGGGCTCTCTTGCTGTGCCGGAGCTCCGAGTAGAGCGCTTGTTTTGGGAGTCTCGTATCAGGCATGCGGACAATGTGACCCGTCCATCGGAGCTGATCGAGCGTGGTCAAAGCTTCGATGCTGGGGATGTTGGCCTGAGCAAGAACACTGACGTTGGTGCGCCTATCCTGCCAATGGATTTGCAGGATCTTGCGGAGGCAGCGTTGGTGGTACCTCTCCAGTGCTTTGAGGTGCCTGCTGTACATGGTCCATGTCTCTGAGGCATACAGCAGGGCGGGTATCACTGCTGCTCTGTAGACCATGAGCTTAGTGCCAGGTTTGAGGTCCTGGTCTTTAAACACTCTCTTCCTCAGGCGACCGAAGGCTGCACTGGCACACTGCCCTTGATGACAGTTGGCTCCCGAGGTATGGAACGTGGTCCACGTTGTCCAAGGCCTTGTCATGGATTTTGATAATCGGGGGGCAGTATTGTGTGGAGGGGGCAGGTTGGTAGAGGGCCTTTGTCTTACGGATGTTTAGTGTAAGGCCCATGCTCTCGTACACTTCGGTGAAGGTGTTGACGATGGTTTGGTGTTCGACCTCCGAGTGAGCGCAGATGCAAGTGTCGTCTGCATACTGTAATTCGATGACAGAGGATGGGACGACCTTGGATCTGGACTGGAGACGATGGAGGTTGAACAGTTTCCCGTTTGTTCTGTAAATTAGCTCCACTCCAGTGGGGAGCTTACTGAGGGTGAGATGGAGCATTGCAGCAAGGAAGATCGAGAAGAGCGTTGGTGCCTTGCTTGACCCCGGTTCGTACATGAATTGGGTCTGTGGTGGAACCGTTGGTCAGGATCATGGCTTGCATGTCGTTGTGAAGCTGGCGGAGGATGGTGACAAACTTTTGAGGGCAGCCGAATTTGAGGAGGACACTCCATAATCCCTCACGGTTAACAGTGTCGAAGGCCTTTGTGAGGTCAAAGAAGGCCATGTACAGCGGTTGGTGCTGTTTCCTGCATTTCTCTTGTAATTGACGTGCGGTGAAGATCATGTCCATTGTGCCCCTTAGTGGGCGGAATCCGCATTGCGACTCTGGGAGGAGCTCTTCGGCCACTGGGAGAAGGCGATTGAGGAGGATTCTTGCGATGACTTTCCCTGTGGCAGACAGCAGGGAAACTCCTCTGTAATTACCGCAATCGGACTTGTCACCTTTCTTGAAGATGGTCACAATTACGGCAGCTCTGAGATCCCCTGGCATGCTCTCCTCCTTCCAGATAAGAGAAATGAGTTAATGAATTCGCGCCAGTAGTGCTTCTCCGCCATGCTTTAGTGCCTCGGCGGGCACTATGGATTTGTTAAAGGTAAATCATGTCTGACTAAACTGATTGAGTTCTTTGATGAAGTAACAGAGGGTTGATGAAGGTAGTGCAGCAGATGTTGTTTATATGGACTTTCAAAAGGCATTTGATAAAGTACCACATAAGAGACTTACTCGGAAAATAGAAGCACAGGGAATGAAAGGGCTGATGGTAATTTGGGTATAATTGGCTAAGGGAGAGGAGACAGTGAGCAGTGCTGAGGGATGTTTTTCTGACTGGAGGGAAGTATGCAGTGGGTTCCCCCAGGGGTCGGGATTAGGACCATTGCTTTTCTTGTTATATATAACTGACCTGGACTTGGGTATAGGTGGACAAGTTTGAAGTTTACAGATGATACAAAACTTGGCAACGTAGTAAATAGTGAGCATAGTAGTAGCAGACTTCAGGAGGACAGAGACAGACTGTGAAATGAGCAGACACAAGGCAGATGAAATTAAATGAGGATAAGTGTGAAGTGATGCACTTTGGGAGGAACAACAGGGAGAGGCCGTATAATCTAAATGGGACTATTTTGAGGGGGTGCAAGAGCAGAGGGACCTGGGGGTCCATATTCACAAATCTTTGAAAGTGCCACGGCAAGTTGGTGAGGCGGTTCAGAAAGCGTATGGGATACTTGGCTTTGTAAATAGGGCCATTGAATACAAAAACAAGGAAGTTACACTAAACCTTTACAAATCACTAGTTAGGAACATAGGACAGGAGGAGGCCATTCAGCCCCTCGAGCCTGTTCCGCCATTCAATGAGATCATGGCTGATCTGCGACCTAACTCCATACACCCACCTTTGGCCCATATCCCTTAATACCTTTGGGTAACAAAAACCTATCAATCTCAGATTTAAAATTAACAATTGATCTCGCATCAATTGCCGTTTGCGGAAGAGAGTTCCAAACTTCTAGCACCCTTTGTGTGTAGAAGTGTTTCCTAATTTCACTCCTGAAAGGTCTGGCTCTAATTTTTAGACTATGCCCCGAGTCCTAGAATCCCCAACCAGCGGAAATAGTTTCTCTCTATCTACCCTATCTGTTCCCCTTAATATCCTGAAAACTTCGATCAGATGACCCCTTAACCTTCTAAATTCCAGGGAATACAACCCTAATTTGTGTAATCTCTCCCCGTAACTTAACCCTTGAAGTCCGGGTATCATTCTGGTAAACCTGCGCTGCACTCCCTCCAAGGCCAATATATCCTTCCTAAGGTGTGATGCCCAGAACTGCTCACAGTACTCCAGGTGTGGTCTAACCAGGGTTTTGTACAGCTGCAGGGTTTTGACCTCAGCTGGAGTCTTGTGTACAGTTCTGGGCACCACACTTTAGGAAGGATGTCAAGGCCTTGGAGAGGGTGCAGAGGAGGTTGACCAGGATGGTACCAGGGATGAGGGACTTCAGTTATGTGGAGAGATTGGAGAAGCTGGGATTGTTCCCCTTAGAGCAGAGAAGGTTAAGAGGAGACCTAATAGAGATATTCAAAATGATGAGGGGTTTTGATCGAGCAAGTAGGGAGAAACTGTTCACTCTGGCAAGTGGGTCGGTAACCAAAGGTCACAGATTTAAAATAGTTGCTAAAAGAACTAGAGGTGAATGAGGAGAATTGTTTTCACACAGAGGGTTGTTAAGATCTGGAACGCACCATCTGAAAGGATGCTGGAATCAGGTTCCACAGGAACTTTCAAACGGTGATTGGACGTGTACTTGAAGAGGACTAGTTTGCAGAGTTCTGGGGATAAAGCTGGGGTTTGGGACTAAATTGGACAGTTCTTTCAAAGAGCCGGCACAGACACAATGGGCCGAATCACCTCCTTCTGTGCTGTTAGATTCGATGATCAGTGTGAAGACGCTGGTGTCCCTTAAGGTTCTTAGAGCTTTTAAAGCTCTTCCCACAGTCAGAACATTTAAATGGCCTCTCCCCAGTGTGAACTCGCTGGTGTCCCTTCAGATCCTGGGGGCGTTTAAAGCTCTTCCCACAGTCAGGACACTGAAATGGTCTCATCAGTGTGAACTCGCTGGTGTGTTTGCAGGTGGGATGAACAAACAAATCCCTTTCCACACACGGAGCAGGTGAACGGACTGTCCCTGGTGTGACTGCGCTGTTGAACTTCTATTGCAGACGGGGAACTGAATCCCTTCCCACCGTCCCCACCTTTACCCGGTTTCTCCCCGGTGTGACGGTGCACGTGTCTCACCAGGTCAGGCGATCGGCTGAATCCGCGTCCACACACCGAACACGTGTGCGGTTTGTCATCGCTGCGATCGCTGCTTTCTCCTTCCATGTGCAAAGGCCGATGATATTCAGGTTCTGATGAATCGAGCGACTCTGTCAGATTTTGACGTGATGTTTGGTCTGAGCTTCCCGCCTGTAACTGCTCCACTTCTATAACCCTGTAAAATGAGTTCAGAAAAAGATCAGAGGCAAAATGTTGTTTAATTTTCCCCTTTCTGAACCTCGGGGCAGTGAAGCTGATTTTCAGGCTCCAGCTGCTGCACAGGTTGGTTGAAAGGATCAGCAGTAATGGCGGCTGCAATACCCACAAGCCCCGGCGCTCCAGAAAGCGCTCTGTTGACTCTGAGTCCCGCCCATGTGCTCATGGCCCCCGCGCTCTCCCTCCTGCTCCACAATCGCCCGTCCCGATCGGTCCACAACGCGCATGCTCAGCGCACAAAACCCCGCGGTTGGAACATCGGGCGCGCATGCGGAGCCGCAACATCTGGTACGTGTGCGCGGCTCAGGTGGGGGCGAGTCGGTGTTTCGCCTCAGCCGCCAGGGAGGTGCGCATGCGCAGGACGACCCAACATTCTTCCTGTCAGCAATCACTCCCTCGTTTCTTTAATAAAAACAGAAACTGCTGGAAATACTCAGCAGGTCAGGCAGCATCTGTGGAGAGAGAAACAGAGTTAACGTTTCAGGTCGATGACCTTTCGTCAGAACTGCTTGTCCTTTAGTGTCAGCCAGTGGCTCAGTGGGTCGCACTCTCGCCTCTGAGTCAGAAAGTTGTGGGTTCAAGTCCCACTCCAGAGACTTGAGCACAGGAATCCAGGCTGACACTCCAGTGCAGTGCTGAGGGAGTGCGGCACTGTCGGAGGTGCCGTCTTTCAGAGGAGATATTAAATCGAGGCCCGGTTTCTAAGCAGAGCAGGGGAGCTATCCCCGGTGTCCGGGCCAATGTTTATCCCTCAGTCTTGCTGGGCGCTAATTGGCTGCCGCCTTTCCCACATTACAACAGTGACGTCACTTCATTGGCGGTTTGGGCCGAGTCCGGCACAGCGCCCCCTCCCGCTCATCAAGGGTAATAACTGCGCATGCCCAGAAAAGACCAACACCCCTCCCCCACACGGAGCTGCGCCTGCGCATTCGGGTCCTGTCGGACGGAGTCGGCGCGGGGCATTCCGGGGAAAGGCCTTGGTGTCGGTTACAGAGTCGCGATCGGTGACGCAAAGTGAGTTTTCTCCGCTCCGATTGGGTGGAGAATCGCGCGGGGTGGGGGGGAGGGGTGGATCGGGAGAGAATAAAGAGAAATAGAAAAACCTGAGAGTCCGCGAGGCCCCGGACCGAGCGGAGTCAGTTGGACGGAGCACGTGATCTCCTCGGGGACACGTGACCCGGGCCCGCGGCCTGATTGACGGGAGCTTCCGACCAATAGGGAGCGAGCGGGGCGGGGCTGGAGGAGCGAGCCGGCGGCGGGTCCTCCAACCAATCGGGGAGCCCGAGGGGCGGGACTAGCGCCGGCTGATTGTCTGATCCGCGGGGCAGCGAGTTTCTCCAGTCCCTTGTTCAGGGCCCGGGGCCAGGGGAGGCTGTGGGCCTTTATTCCCCTTATTGGACACAAGGCTCTTTGTCTCACAACACACTGGCTCAGGTTTTAATACAGACTTTTTAAATTCATGAATAAAAGCAGATAAACCCCGTGCTTCTGTGGCACAAACTTTCTAATATTTTATAGAATCATAGAATGGTTACAGCACAGAAGGAGGCCATTCAGCCCGTCGAGCCCGTGCCGGCTCTCTGCAAGATCACTTCAGCTAGTCCCACTCCCCCGCCCTTTCCCCGTAGCCCTGCAAATTTCTTTCCTTCAGGTACTTATCCAATTCCCTTTTGAAAGCCGTGATTGAATCTGCCTCCACCACCCTTTCAGGCAGTGCATTCCAGATCCTAACCACTCGCTGCGTAAAAAAGTTTTTTCTCATGTCGCCTTTGGTTCTTCTGCCAATCACCTTAAATCTGTGTCCTCTGGTTCTCGACCCTTCCGCCATTGTGAACAGTTTCTCTCTATCTCCTCTGTCCAGACCCCACTTGCTTTTGAACACCTCTATCAAATCTCCTCTCAACCTTCTCTGCTCCAAGGAGAACAACCCCAGCTTCTCCAGTCTATCCACGTAACTGAAGTCCCTCATCCCTGGAATCATTCTTGTAAACCTTTTCTGCACCCTCTCTAAGGCCTTCACATCCTTCCTAAAGTGCGGTGCCCAGAATTGGACACAATACTCCAGTTGAGGCCGAACCAGTGTTTTATAAAGGTTCATCATAACTTCCTTGCTTTTGTACTCTATGCCTCTATTTATGAAAGTGAGAAGTCGCACAACACCAGGTTATAGTCCAACAGCTTTATTTGAAATCACCTGACGAAGGAGCAGCGCTCCGAAAGCTTGTGATTTCAAATAAAGCTGTTGGACTATAACCTGGTGTTGTGCGACTTCTCACATGTCAGTGCTGGGGAATGGGGTGTTCTGAGCACCGAGTGTCTGCCTGAAGCGCTCTCCAGTCAGGTACAGCACGGGTTAGATACAGAGTAAAGCTCCCTCGACACTGTCCCATCAAACACTCCCAAGGCAGGTACAGCACGGGTTAGATACAGAGTAAAGCTCCCTCTACACTGTCCCATCAAACACTCCCAGGCAGGTACAGCATGGGTTAGATACAGAGTAAAGCTCCCTCGACACTGTCCCATCAAACACTCTCCAGTCAGGTACAGCACGGGTTAGATACAGAGTAAACCTCCCTCGACACTGTCCCATCAAACACTCCCGGGGCAGGTACAGCATGGGTTAGATACAGAGTAAAGCTCCCTCTACACTGTCCCATCAAACAGTCTCAGGGCAGGTACAGCACGGGTTAGATACAGAGTAAAGCTCCCTCTACACTGTCCCATCAAACACTCCCAGGGCAGGCACAGCACGGGTTAGATACAGAGTAAAACTCCCTCTACACTGTCCCATCAAACACTCCCAGGGCAGGTACAGCACGGGTTAGATACAGAGTAAAGCTCCCTCTACACTGTCCCATCAAACACTCCCAGGGCAGGTACAGCACGGCTTAGATACAGAGTAAAGCTCCCTCTACACTGTCCCATCAAACACTCCCAGGGCAGGTACAGCACGGGTTAGATACAGAGTAAAGCTCCCTCTACACTGTCCCATCAAACACTCCCAGGGCAGGTACAGCACGGGTTAGATACAGAGTAAAGCTCCCTCTACACTGTCCCATCAAACACTGCCAGCCCATAATGAGCAGGGCTCAGGGAGGTTGGTTGCTAGGTGCTGCAGTGATGTCATAAAGCAGGGCCATTCAGCCCAGCTGGTCGTCTCCTTGTCCCTTTAAAGGTGGAGAGCGGGGACACCCTGTCTCCAAACACATCCCACCTGTTCATACTGAGAATCCCCGGGGAAGGCCCAAGGCCCAGAGTGTGGAACACAGCCAAGGGGGAAAGAGGAGGAGAGATGGTGCAATGTGGGAGGTGAGGGAGGAGTCTGCTCATTCCCGGGGGCAGATCAGACAAAGTGCTTTGAGTGGTGGGTCCAGCAGTGAAACTGAAACCAAACCAAAGGGAACAAACAAAGATCCAATCCAAGGGAACAAGCAACGGGACAATGGGAAGAAACCACAACCGGCCCAAAAGTGGGATAATCTCCCCAAAAGGTCGGTCCGGACAGTTAGAAACTCCTCCTGGTGACTGTGTGCCTGCAGGACTCGGCTTCACTCCAGTGTTTAAAGGCACAGAGCGCTGGCCTCACACCCAGGGGGCAATGTGTGGGAATTCCAGGGGCAGTGAGGACATGCCCGGAAATACCCCGGAGCAGTGAAAGCCCACTGGGCCCCAGGACAAGCTCATCGGAAAACCCAGGGCAAGGGCAAACCCACTGTGCCCACTCTGAACCCGGTTTGCTGCTCCCTCTGTGCCCAGCACTGCCTGCACCCCCGGCGCACGACAGTGGAATTTCAGCCTCAGTGTTACAAGTTTCATCGGTTACAGGCTGGAGAGAGGAACAGTTCAAACTGACCCAGAGCTGTGTGATTGGTTCAGTCTGTATATCACTGACGGGCCCTTTTAAATTTGAGTGGTCAGGTATTCAAATTCCCAGTAATCTAATCCCGGAGATAAAAGAGGGGAGAGCTGTGTTTAAATCAAAGAGTCTCCTTGGAGATTCTCTGAGAGAAGGAACTGGTCAGCTTGAAACACCTGAAAGAGAAAAATCAGTTAGAAATTTACAATTAGTAGTTTTTGACCAATATCGACTCCCACAGGGATGGGGAATTCTAGAATAAGGCAGGAACCGTTCAGGATTTGAAAGGTATTAACAAAGGATTCGAGGGACTCTTACATTTGGGATCTTTTGCCCACTCGAGGAGTTCGATAACAGGCTTCCTCCTGTGAACATAGAGCTGGATTATTGGGCCGTGACGTGTTTATTTGTTCGTATTTTGTTCAATACATTTTCTGAGTGGATTGAAATTTAAAACCAGGTTCTGCAGGCGTGATGCTCTATTCACACATCGAAGGTGAGAGAGATGCTGTGGGTCACACGCTAAGTCCAGTAGCTGAAAGTGATTAACAGACTGGGTTTTGTGTTTAGTGATCCCGGGCGTGTTACCGATACCTTCCCTGGATACCAAGGCTGGGAGAGGCACTCTGGAATGTATGGGAGCTGGGACTTGTCCATGAGAGTAACCGAAGGTATGAGAACTGAAACAATCTAGAGTTAGAAAGGAGAAAAGGCCCAAAAATGGAGCAGTTTGTAACAGGACATCAAATAGTCTTCTCTTATCTTGGAGACGTCAAGGACTCAACACACTGTGTTTGAAACAAAGCTGATTTATTTGACATATATAGAATCATAGAATGGTTACAGCACAGAAGGAGGCCATTCGGCCCTGTCGAGCCCGTGCCGGCTCTCTGCAAGATCACTTCAGCTAGTCCCACTCCCCGCCCTTTCCCCGTAGCCCTGCAATTCTTTTTCCTTCAGGTACTTATCCAATTCCCTTTTGAAAGCTGTGATTGAATCTGCCTCCACCACCCTTTCAGGCAGTGCATTCCAGATCCTAACCACTCGCTGAGTAAAAAGGTTTTTCCTCATGTCGCCTTTGGTTCTTCTGTCAATCACCTTAAATCTGTGTCCTCTGGTTCTCGACCCTTCCGCCAATGGGAACAGTTTCTCTCTATCTACTCTGTCCAGACCCCACTTGCTTTTGAACACCTCTATCAAATCTCCTCTCAACCTTCTCTGCTCCAAGGAGAACAACCCCAGCTTCTCCAGTCTATCCACGTAACTGAAGTCCCTCATCCCTGGAATCATTCTTGTAAACCTTTTCTGCACCCTCTCTAAGGCCTTCACATCCTTCCTAAAGTGCGGTGCCCAGAATTGGACACAATACTCCAGTTGAGGCCGAACCAGTGTTTTATAAAGGTTCATCATAACTTCCTTGCTTTTGGACTCTATGCCTCTATTTATAAAGCCCAGGATCCCGTATGCTTTTTTAACCGTTTTCTCAACCTGCCCTGCCACCTTCAATGATTTGTGCACACATACCCCCAGGTCTCTCTGTTCATGCACCCACTTTAGAATTGTACCCTTTAGTTTATATTGCCTCTTCTCGTTCTTCCTACCAGAATGTATCACTTCGCACTTTTCTGTGTTAAATTTCATCTGCCACGTGTCCGCCCATTCCACCAGCCTGTCTATGTCCTCTTGAAGTCTATCACTCTCCTCCTCACTGTTCACTATACTTCCAATTTTTGTGTCATCTGCAAATTTTGAAATTGTGCCCTGTACTCCCAAGTCCAAATCATTAATATATATCAAGAAAAGCAGTGATCCTAGTACCGACCCCTGGGGAACACCTTCCTCCAGTCCGAAAAACAACCGTTCACCACTACTCTCTGTTTCCTGTCACTTAGCCAATTTCATATCCGTGCTGCCACTGTCCCCTTTATTCCATGGGCTTCAACTTTGCTGGCAAGCCTATTATGTGGCACTTTATCAAACAACTTTTGGAAATCCATGGACACTATATCAACCACATTACTCTCATCAACCCTCTCTGTTACCTCATCAAAGAACTCGATCAAGTTAGTTAAACACGATTTGCCTTCAACAAATCCGTGCTGGCTTTCCTTAATTAATCCACACTTGTCCAAGTGACTGTTAACTTTGTCCCTGATTATCGTTTCCAAAAGCTTCCCCACTACCGAGGTTAAACTGACTGGCCTGTAGTTGCTGGGTTTATCCTTACATTCTCTTTTGAACAAGGGTGTAACATTTGCAATTCTCCAGTCCTCTGGCACCACCCCTGTATCTAAGGAGGATTGGAAGATTATGGCCAGCACCTCCGTGATTTCATCCTTAACCTCCCTCAGCATCCGAGGATGCATCCCATCAGGTCCTGGTGACTTATCAACTTTAAGTTCAGACAGCCTTTCTAGTACCTCCTCTTTATCAATTCTTATCTCATCCAGTATCTCCACTACCTCCTCTTTCACTATGACTTTGGCAGCATCTTCTTTCTTGGTGAAGACAGATGCAAAGTACTCATTTAGTACCTCAGGCATGGCCTCTGCCTCCATGCATAGGTCTCATAAGAACATAAGAAATAGGAGCAGGAGTAGGCCATTCGGCCTTTCGAGCCTGCTCCGCCATTCAATGAGATCATGGCTGATCTTCTGCCTCAACTCCATTCACCGGCCCTATCGCCATATCCCTTGATGCCCTTACTAGTCAGAAATCTATCGACTTCTGTTTTGAATATACCCAATGACTGAGCCTCCACAGCCCTCTGGGGTAGAGAATTCCAAAGATTCACCACCCTCTGTGTGAAGAAATTTCTTCTCATCTCAGTCCTGAATGGCCCACCCCTTATCCTGAGGCTGTGGCCCCTGGTTCTAGACTCCCCAGCCAAGGGAAAAATCCTCTCAGCATCCACCCGATCAAGCCCTGTAATAATTTTGTATGCTTCAATGAGATCCCCTCTCATTCTTCTGAATTCAAGAGAATACAGGCCTAGTTTACTCAATCTCTTCTCATATGACAGTCCCGCCATCCCAGGAATCAATCTTGTGAACCTTCGTTGCACTCCCTCTATGGCAAGTATATCCTTCCTTAGGTAAGGAGACCAAAATTGTACACAGTACTCCAGGTGTGGTCTCACCAAGGCCCTATATAATTGGAGTAAGACTTCTTTACTCCTGTACTCAAATCCTCTTGTAATGAAGGCCAGCATACCATTTGCCTTCCTAATGGCTTGCTGCACCAGCACAAGCACTTTCAGTGACTCATGTACAAGGACACCCAGGTCCCTTTGAGCATCTGTATTCCCCAATCTTTCACCATTTAGGAAATACTTGGCCTTTCTGTTTTTTCTACCAAAGTGGATAACTTCACATTTATCCACATTACATTCCATCTGCCATGTTCTCGCCCACTCACTGAGCCTGTCGAGATCCCCTTGAAGCCTCTTCACATCCTCTTCGCAACTGACACTGCCACCTAGCTTTGTGTCATCAGCAAATTTGGAAATGTTACATTTAGTCCCCTCATCCAAATCATTGATATAGATTGTGAATAGCTGGGGCCCAAGCACCGATCCTTGCGGTACCCCACTAGTCACAGCCTGCCATCCTGAAAAAGACCCATTTATCCCTACTCTTTGTTTTCTGTCTGTTAACCAATTCTCAATCCATGCTAGTATATTACCCCCAATTCCATGTGTCCTAATTTTGTTCACCAACCTCTTGTGTGGGACCTTATTGAAGGCCTTCTGAAAATCTAAATACACCACATCTACCGGTTCCCCTTTGTCTACTCTACTAGTTACATCCTCAAAGAACTCCAATAGGTTTGTCAAACAGGACTTGCCTTTCATAAATCCATGTTGACTCTGCCCAATCTTACTATTAGTTTCTAAGTGCCCAGTTATTGCATCCTTTATAATAGATTCCAGCATTTTCCCAACTACTGATGTGAGGCTAACAGGTCTGTAGTTCCCCATTTTCTCTCTCCCTCCTTTCTTAAATAGCGGGATTACATTTGCTATCCTCCAATCTGCAGGAATCGTTCCAGAATCTATAGAATTTTGGAAGATGACAACCAATGCGTCCACTATCACAATGGCCACCTCTTTCAAAACCCTAGGATGTAGGTCATCCGGTCCTTGAGATTTATCGACTTTTAGTCCCATTAATTTTGCTAGTACTGCTTTTTTACTAATAATAATTTCTTTAAGTTCCTCATTCTCACCACACCCTTGGTTTTCTCGCATTTCTGGGAGGTTTTTTGTGTCTTCCTCCGTGAAGACAGAAACAAAGTATTTATTTAATTTCTCAGCCATTTCCTCATTCCCCATTATAAATTCTCCCGTCTCTGACTGTAAAGGATCTACATTTACCTTCACCAGCCTTTTCCTTTTCACATACCTATAGAAGCTTTTACAATCCGTTTTTATATTTTTCGCTAGTTTGTGCTCATATTCCATTTTCCCCTTCTTTATCAATTTCTTGGTCCCCCTTTGCTGATTTCTAAAAAGATCCCAATCCTCAGGCTGACCGCTTTTTCTGGCAACTTTATAAGCTTCCTCCTTTGACTTAATACTAGCTTTTATTTCTTTTGTTAGCCATGGTTGGATCACTTTTCCTTTTGAGTTTTTATGGCCTAGAGGAATATATGTTTGTTGCAAATTATGCATTATTTCCTTGAATGTTAGCCATTGTATGTCCACCTTCATACCTTTTAGTGTAGTCTCCCAATCTACCATGGCCAACTTGTCCCTCATACCGTTGTAGTTTCCTCTGTTTAGATTGAAGACCGTAGTTTCAGATTGGACTACATCACTCTCAAACTTAATATAAAATTCAATCATATTATGGTCACTTGTCCCTAAAGGCCCCTTTACCACAAGATTATTGATTAGCCCTTTCTCATTACACAGTACCAGATCCAGAATAGCCTGTTCCCTGGTTGGTTCCTCCACATACTGATCCAGGAAACCATCTCGCATGCATTCCAAGAATTTGTCCTCCACACCATTAGTGGTAATTTGATTTGCCCAGTCAATATGTTGATTAAAGTCCCCCATGATTACCGTATTGCCCTTGTTACATGCACTTCTAATCTCTTGATTGATACTGTGCCCTACATTACCACTACTGTTTGGTGGCCTATACACAACTCCCATCAATGTTTTCCGCCCTTTGCTGTTTCTTAGCTCCACCCAAGCTAATTCCAGTTCTACATCACGATTTGCCAAGCCAAGATCTTTTATCTCTACCGTACCGATCTCATCCCTTATTAACAGCGCTACGCCATCTCCTTTTCCTTTCTGTCTGTCCTTCCTGAATGTTGAGTACCCTGGAACATTCAGTTCCCAGCTTTGGTTACCCTGCAATCATGTCTCTGTAATGGCAATTACATCATACCCATTTACTTCTATTTGTGCCATTAATTCATCCACCTTGTTGCGAATGCTACGTGCATTTAGATAAAGTGCCTTCAACTTTGCCTGTTTAATATTTTTCTGCACTTTGACCCTCTTTACTGTTGGCCTTTGTTTCTGCTCCCTACTAGTTTTGCTGACTACTTTTCTAACTTTCACTTCCTGCTTTGTTTCTCTCCATTCTGGGCCCACACTTAGGTTCCCAGCCCCCTGACAAACTAGTTTAAATCCTTCCCAACAGCACTAGCAAACCTCCCTGCGATCATGGCTGATCCTCTATCTCAATACCATATCCCCGCTCTCTCCCCATACCCCTTGATGCCTTTTGTGTCTAGAAATCTATCTCCTTCTTAAATATATTCAGTGACTTGGCCTCCACAGCATTCTGTGGTAGAGAATTCCACAGGTTCACCACCCTCTGAGTGAAGAAATTTCTCCTCATCTCAGTCCTAAATGTCCTACCCTGTACCCTGAGACTCTGACCCCTCGTTCTAGAACTCCCCAGCCAGGGGAAACATCCTCCCTGCATCCAGTCTGTCTAGCCCTGTCAGAATTTTATAAGTTTCAATGAGATCCCCTCTCATTCTTCTAAACTCCAGTGAATACAGGCCTAGTCGACCCAATCTCTCCTCATACGACAGTCCTGCCACCCCAGGAATCAGTCTGGTGAACCTTCGCTGCACTCCCTCTATGGCAAGTATATCCTTTCTTAGGCAAGGAGACCAAAACTGCACACAGTACTCCAGGTGTGGTCTCACCAAGGCCCTGTATAACTGTAGTAAGACATCCTTGTTCTTGTACTCAAATCCTCTTCCAATGAAGGCCAACATACCATTTGCCTTCCTAACTGCTTGCTGCACCTGCATGTTTGCTTTCAGTGACTGGTGTACAAGGACACCCAGGTCCCTCTGTACATCAGCATTTCCCAATCTATCACCATTTAAATAATACTCTACCTTTCTGTTTTTCCTACCTAAGTGGATAACTTCACATTTATCCATGTTCTACTGCATCTGCCATGTATTTGCCCACTCACTCAACTTGTCTAAATCGCCTTGAAGCCTCTTTGCATCCTCCTCACAACTCACAATCCCACCTAGTTTTGCGTCGTCAGCAAACTTGGAAATATTACATTTGGTTCCCTCATCCAAATCATTGATATATATTGTGAATAGCTGGGGCCCAAGCACTGATCCCTGCGGTACCCCACTAGTCACCGCTTGCCATCCCGAAATAGACCTATTTATTCCTACTCTCTGTTTTCTGTCTGTTAACCAATTTTCAATCCATGCCAGTATATTACCCCCAATCCCATGTGCTTTAATTTTGCACACTAACCTCTTATGTGGGACTTTATCAAAGGCCTTCTGAAAATCCAAATACACTACATCCACTGGTTCTCCCTTATCTATTCTACCAGTTTCATCCTCAAAAAACTCCAGTAGGTTTGTCAAACATGATTTCCCTTTCATAAATCCATGTTGACTTTTTTCTAATCCCGTTGATATTTTCTAAGTGTCCTGTTATCACATCCTTTATAATAGACTCTAGCATTTTCCCTACTACTGATGTTAGGCTAACCGGCCTGTAGTTCCCTGTTTTATCTATTCCCTCCTTTTTTAAATAGTGGGGTTACATTTGCCACCCTCCAATCTGCAGGAACTGTTCCATAATCTATAGAATTTTGGAAGATGACAACCAATGCATCCACTATTTGTACTCTGGGATGCAGATGATCAGGCCCTGGGGATTTATCAGCTTTCAGTCCCATTAATTTCTCCAGCACTATTTTTTTACTAATACTAATTTCCTTTAATTCCTCCTTCTCACTAGATCTTTGGTTCCCTCGCATTTCTGGGAAGTTATTTGTGTCCTTTTCCGTGAAGACAGAACCAAAGTATTTGTTTAATTGCTCTGCCATTTCCTTGTTCCCCATTATAAATTCTCCTGTTTCTGACTGTAAGGGACCTACATTTGTCTTCACTAATCTTCTTCTTTTTACATACTTGTAGAAGCTTTTACAGTCCACTTTTATGTTCCTTGCAAGTTTACTCTCATACTCTATTTTTCCCCATTTACTCAATCCTTTTTTGCTGAACTCTAAACTGCTCCCAATCCTCAGGCTTGCTACTTTTTCAGGCAACTTTATATGACTCCTCCTTGGATCTAATACTGTCCTTAATTTCTTTTGTTAGCCATGGTTGGGCTGCTTTTCCTTTTGTGTTTTAGCGCCAGAAAGGAATGTATAACTGTTGCAATTCATGAATTGTCAGCGAGGATTAATCAGCACTTTCTAATTGGAGATGTTAATCAGTGGAACTTTTCAGACAATAAATTGTAGATTTTGTACCAAAGGTCAATTTAGGGTTAAAGTAAAATTCATAATTTTATTGTCAAATAATTTCTGATGAAAGTCCTGAATTAAGGGGAAAGGTCACAGACAGCGGTTCTTAAAGGGACACTGCAGCCCCAACAAGTCAATCAGCTACATCTCCAGAATATTAAACTCCAGCCAGTTATAGGGTTATTAACATCAGCAGAAACAAACCCCAACTGTCAGAATGAACATGGTTCAGTCCTGGATGTGATTAACAGCAGCAATAACAGCAGAATCCAACCCCTGTAGTCACCTGTGAACTCGCTGGTGTCTCAGCAGGTTGGATGACTGAGTGAATCCCCTGCCACACACGGAGCAGGTGAACGGCCTCTCTCCAGTGTGAACTCGCTGGTGTGTCAGCAGGTGGGAGGAATTAGTGAATCCCTTCCCACACACTGAGCAGGTGAACGGCCTCTCCTCTGTGTGAACTCGCTGGTGAGTCAGCAGACCGGATGGCTGAGTGAATCCCTTCCCACACACGGAGCAGGTGAACGGCCTCTCCCCAGTGTGAACTCGCTGGTGTGTCAGCAGGCTGGATGAACAAGTGAATCCCTTCCCACACATGGAGCAGGTGAACGGCCTCTCCCCGGTGTGAACTCGCTGGTGTGTCAGCAGGTTTGTTGATTTAATGAAGCCCTTCCCACACATGGAGCAGGTGAACGGTCTCTCCCCAGTGTGAGTGCGCTTGTGTACAATGAGATTGGATGAACTCCTGAACCTCTTCCCACAGTGAGAGCAAGTGAATGGTTTCTCGTCAGTGTGAACTCGCTGGTGGTGAATCAGTTCCTCAGAACTTTTAAAGCAATTTGCACAGTCGGAGCATTTAAAAGGTCTCTCGTCAGTGTGAACTCGCTGGTGTCTCAGATGGTGGGCTGAATTAGTGAATCCCTTCCCACACACGGAGCAGGTGAACGGCCTCTCCCCAGTGTGAACTCGCTGGTGAGCCAGCAGGTTGGATGACTGAGTGAATCCCTTCCCACACACGGAGCAGATGAATGGCCTCTCCCCGGTGTGACTGTAGCGATGAGTTTCCAGCAGGGCTTGGTAATTGAATCCCTTCCCACACACGGAGCAGGTGAATGGTCTCTCCCTGGTGTGACTGCGTCGATGAGTTTCCAGCTCAGACGGGTATTTGAATCCCTTCCCACAGTCCCCACATTTCCACGGTTTCTCCATGGTGCGGGTGTCCTTCTGTCTCTCCAGGTTGGACGATCAGTTGAAGCCTCGTCCACACACACAACACGTGCACGCTTTCTCCCCGCTGTGAACGGTGTGATGTTTTTTCAGGCTGTGTAACTGGTTAAAGCTCTTTCCACAGTCAGTGCACTGGAACACTCACACTCGGGTGTGTGTGTCTCGGTGCTTTTCCAGTCACACTGATCTTTGAAATCTTTTCCCACAGACAGAACAGACAAACATTTCTCCTTCCACATTCAAAGGCCGATGATATTCAGGTCCTGATGAATGGAGTGACTCTGTCAGATCTTGACGTGATGTTTGGTTTGAGTTTCCCGTCTGTAAGTCCTCCCCTTCTAATATCCTGTAAAAGGAGTTTACAAAAGTCATCACTGTAAGTACAGGATAGAAATTCAGAACAGACAATTCTAGTTTCTATACAATGTTCCTTCACACGTGGGGATTCTAACCCGGGGACTGTACATGGTGATCACTAAACACAAAACCCAGGCTGTTAATCATTTTCAGCTACTGGACTTAGCATGTGTCCCACAGCATCTCACTCACTTTTAATGTGTGAATAGAGCATCACGCCTGCAAACCTGGTTTTAAATTTAAATTCACTCACCAAATGTATTTAACAAAAGATGAACAAGTAAACACGTCACGGCCCACTAATCAAGCTCTACATTCACAGGAGGAAGCCTGCTATCGAACTCCTCGAGTGGACAAAATAAAGAAAGATCCCAAATGGAAGAGTCCCTCGAATCCTTTGTAAAGACCTTTCAAATCCTGACTGGTTCCTTATTCTAGAATTCCCCATCCCTGTGGGAGTCGATATTGGTCAAAAACTACTAATTGGACATTTTTAACCGATTTTTCAGCTGTTTCAAGCTGACCAGGTCCTTCACTCAGAGAATCTCCAAGGAGACTCTTTGATTTAAACACAGCTCTCCCCTCTTTTATATTGGGGATTAGATTTACCGGGAATTTGAATACCTGACCACTCAAATTTAAAAGGGCCCGTCAGTGATACACAGACTGAACCAATCACACAGCTCTGGGTCAGTTTGAATGATTCCTCTCTCCAGCCTGTAACCGATGAAACTTGTAACACTGAGGCTGAAATTCCACTTCCGGGTGCCGGATTCCAGCCCTGGGACTGTACATGGGGATTCCAACCCTGGAACCCTGGGTGTTTTAATAATGGGGCCTGGGGCCGCACTCGGGGTGTGTGCAGCCCGCGTCCCCCCGGGGTTTATTAACCCGCTCCCTGAGCTCTCTCACCTGATGTGTCAGCGGCTGCTGCCAAGGTCCGCGCATGCTCAGCTCTCACTGGCCCGGGTGATTGACGGGATCTCGGACCAATAGAAAGAGCGGGGCGGGTCTGGAGGACCGAGCGGGCGGCGGGTCCTCCAACCAATCAGAGTGTGTGAGGGGCGGGGCTTGACCTTTAAACCTGAACAACAGAAGGTGAGCTGAGCATGCGCGGACCTTGGCAGCAGCCGCTGACACATCAGGTGAGAGAGCTCAGGGAGCGGGTTAATAAACCCCGGGGGGACGCGGGCTGCACACACCCCGAGTGCGGCCCCAGGCCCCATTATTAAAACACTCAACATTATCCGCCCGCCGCTTCCCGGTTTCTCCCGATTCGCTCAGCAAAGGGGCCCCGCGCCAAACTCCGGGACAGACAGGAAGTCAGGGAGCGTCTGTAAATGGAGGAGAAATGGTGAATGGTCAGGGAGCGTCTGTAAATGGAGGAGAAATGGGGACTGGTCAGGGAGCGTCTGTAAATGGAGGAGAAATGGAGACTGGTCAGGGAGCGTCTGTAAATGGAGGAGAAATGGGGACTGGTCAGGGAGCGTCTGTAAATGGAGGAGAAATGGGGACTGGTCAGGGAGCGTCTGTAAATGGAGGAGAAATGGGCACTGGTGAGGGAGCGTCTGTAAATGGAGGAGAAATGGGGACTGGTCAGGGAGCGTCTGTAAATGGAGGAGAAATGGGGACTGGTCAGGGAGCGTCTGTAAATGGAGGAGAAATGGGGACTGGTCAGGGAGCGTCTGTAAATGGAGGAGAAATGGGGACTGGTCAGGGAGCGTCTGTAAATGGAGGAGAAATGGGGACTGGTCAGGGAGCGTCTGTAAATGGAGAAGAAATGGGGACTGGTCAGGGAGCGTCTGTAAATGGAGGAGAATTGGTGATTGGTCAGGGAGCGTCTGTAAATGGAGGAGAAATGGGGACTGGTCAGGGAGCGTCTGTAAATGGAGGAGAAATGGGGACTGGTCAGGGTGCGTCTGTAAATGGAGGAGAAATGGGGACTGGTCAGGGAGCGTCTGTAAATGGAGAAGAAATGGAGACAGGTCAGGGAGCGTCTGCAAATGGAGGAGAAATGGGGACTGGTCAGGGTGCGTCTGTAAATGGAGGAGAAATGGGGACTGGTCAGGGAGCGTCTGTAAATGGAGAAGAAATGGGGACTGGTCAGGGAGCGTCTGTAAATGGAGGAGAAATGGTGACTGGTCAGGGATCGTCTGTAAATAAAGGAGAAATGGAGACTGGTCAGGGAGCGTCTGTAAATAAAGGAGAAATTATTCATTACTTTGGGGCTTGGTTTGTGTGAATAAATATATCACTAATTTGAATTAGACTCTTCTCCGTGCCCCAGCTCCTGTAAATACTGGCTGGAAAGGGGCCGGACTCTCAGGAGGCTCCACACCGCGGGCTGCTCGTGTGTCAGTGATCTCCCATCAGATTAATGTGCGTCTGCTGTGTGTGTGTTTAACAAAGTGCCCGAAGCAGTTCAGAAGGTGGGGAACCAGTGAGTGTAGAACTGAACCCAGCCAGAGTCAGCACCTTCAGAGGAGGAAGAAAACTGGGAGCAGAGGAAAAAATGTTGGAGATGGTGCGATGGGCTTGGATTTCAGCACAGGGAGGAGGGAGAGTGTGTGTGACGGGGATTTTTAGCTTTCGGGGAACAAGAGAGGAAAGAATGTTCCATAGAAACTAGAATTGTCTGTTCTGAATTTCTATCCTGTATTTACAGTGATGACTTTTGTAAACTCCTTTTACAGGGTGTTAAAAGAGGAGGATTTACAGACGGGAAACTCAAACCAAACATCACGTCAAGATCTGACAGAGTCACTCCATTCATCAGGACCTGAATATCATCGGCCTTTGAATGTGGAAGGAGAAATGTGCGTCTGTTCTGTCTGTGGGGAAAGATTTCAAACATCAGTGTGACTGGAAAAGCACCGAGACACACACACCCGAGTGAGAGTGTTCCAGTGCACTGACTGTGGAAAGAGCTTTAACCAGTTACACAGCCTGAAAAAACATCGCACCGTTCACAGTGGGGAGAAACCGTACACGTGTTCTGTGTGTGGACGATGCTTCAACTGATCATCCAACCTGGAGAGACACAAGGACGCCCGCACCATGGAGAAACCGTGGAAATGTGGGGACTGTGGGAAGGGATTCAATTACCCATCTGAGCTGGAAACTCATCGACGCAGTCACACCGGGGAGAGGCCGTTCACCTGCTCCGTGTGTGGGAAGGGATTCACTAAATTATGCCACCTTCTGACACACCAGCGTATTCACACTGGGGAGAGGCCGTTGACCTGCTCCGTGTGTGGGAAGGGATTCACCAACTCCTCCAGCCTCACTGCACACCAACTTGTTCACTCTAATAAGAGACCATTTAAATGTTCTGACTGTGAGCAGAGCTTTAAAAGCAGAAAGTATCTGATGCAACACCAACGCACTCACACCGGGGAGAGGCCGTTCACCTGCTCCGTGTGTGGGAACAGATTCACTCAGTCATCCACCCTCACTGCACATCAACTTGTTCACACTGATACGAGACCATCTAAATGTGCTGACTGTGAGCTGAGCTTTAAAAACAGAAGGGATCTGCTGAAACACCAACGCACTCACACCGGGGAGAGACCGTTCACCTGCTCCACGTGTGGGAAGGGATTCACTCGTTCATCCCACCTTCTGACACACCGGCATATTCACACTGGGGAGAGGCCATTTCCCTGCTCTGTGTGTGGGAAGGGATTCACTCAGTCATCTAACCTGCTGAAACACCAGTGAGTTCACAAGTGACTGCAGGGGTTGGATTCTGCTGTTATTGCTGCTGTTAATCACATCCAGGACTGAACCATGTTCATTCTGACAGTTGGGGTTTGTTTCTGCTGATGTTAATAACCCCTATAACTGGGCTGGATTTTAATATTTTGATACCTGTCAAATAAATCAGCTTTGTTTCAAACACACAGTGTGTTGAGTATTTGATTTCTCCAAGATAAGAGGAGACTAATTGATGTCCTGTTACTGACTGCTCCATTTTGGGGCCTTTTCTCTTTTCTAACTTTAGATTATTTCAGTTCTCATACTTTCAGTTACTCTCATGGACAAGTCCGAGCTCCCCATACCTTCCAGAGTGCCTCTCCTAGCCTTGGTATCCGGGGAAGGTATCGGTAACACGCCTGGGATCATGAACACAAATCCCAGTCTGTTAATCACTGCCAGCTACTGGACTTAGCGTGTGACCCACAGCATCTCTCTCA